>CASHTC010000544.1:42500-45000 GCA_949357725.1 Hyperoplus immaculatus
GGGAACAGGTCTCCCTTGATAAAGAGTCTCCGGCCTCAATGGGATTTACCTGTAGAAATAAAGGTTAAAAAAAAAAGTACAAATAAACAAGAGTGATGGTTTTTGAGACATTAAATCGTACATAATGTAACTTTAAGTCGTTTGCTGTGTTTTATGAGCTACTGCTCTTCACATATTGCCCTAGGCGTGTTGCTCTATATATATTACCCTAGGCGTGTTGCTCTTTATATATTACCCTGGGCGTGTTGCTCTTTATATATTACCCTGGGCGTGTTGCTCTTTATATATTACCCTGGGCGTGTTGCTCTTCACATATTACCCTGGGCGTGTTGCTCTTCACATATTACCCTGGGCGTGTTGCTCTATATATTACCCTAGGCGTGTTGCTCTTCACATATTACCCTGGGCGTGTTGCTCTATATATTACCCTAGGCGTGTTGCTCTTTATATATTACCCTGGGCGTGTTGCTCTTCACATATTACCCTGGGCGTGTTGCTCTTCACATATTACCCTGGGCGTGTTGCTCTATATATTACCCTGGGCGTGTTGCTCTTCACATATTACCCTGGGCGTGTTGCTCTATATATTACCCTAGGCGTGTTGCTCTATATATTACCCTAGGCGTGTTGCTCTTCACATATTACCCTGGGCGTGTTGCTCTATATATTACCCTAGGCGTGTTGCTCTTCACATATTACCCTGGGCGTGTTGCTCTATATATTACCCTAGGCGTGTTGCTCTTTATATATTACCCTGGGCGTGTTGCTCTTTATATATTACCCTGGGCGTGTTGCTCTATATATATTACCCTGGGCGTGTTGCTCTATATATATTACCCTGGGCGTGTTGCTCTATATATATTACCCTGGGCGTGTTGCTCTTCACATATTGCCCTAGGCGTGTTGCTCTATATACAGTATCTCACAAAAGTGAGTACACCCCTCACATTTCTTCAAATATTTCATTATATCTTTTCATGGGACAACACTGAATAAATGACACTTTGATACAACGTAAAGTAGCGTGTGTACAGCTTATATAACAGTGTAAATTTACTGTCCCCTCAAAATAACTCGACACACAGACATTAATGTCTAAACTGCCGGTTACAAAAGTGAGTACACCCCTGAGTTAAAATGTCCAAATTGGGCCCAAAGTGTCAATATTTTGTGTGGCCACCATTATTTTCCAGCACTACCTTAACCCCCATGGGCATGGAGTTCACAAGAGCTTCACAGGTTGCCACTGGAATCCTCTTCCCCTCATTCATGACAACATCACGGAGCTGGTGGATACTGGAGACCTTGCGCTCCTCCATCTCCTGTTTTAAGAAGCCCCAAAGATGCTCAATAGGGTTTAGGTTTGGGGACATGCTTGGCCAGTCCATAACCTTTACCCTCAGCTTCTTTAGCAAGCCAGTGGTCGTTAGGAGGTGTGTTTGGGGTCGTTATCATGCTGCAATACTGCCCTGCGGCCCAGTTTACGAAGGGAGGGGATCATGTTCTGCTTCAGTATGGCACAGTACATGTTGGTATTCAATGAACTGTAGATCCCCAGTGCTGGCAGCACTTATGCAGCCCCAGACCATGACACTCCAACCACCATGCTTGACTATAGGCAATACACACTTGTCTTTGTACTCCTCACCTGTTTGCTACCACACACTCTTAACACTATCTGAACCAAATAAATGTGTCTTGGTCTCATCAGACCACAGGACATGGTTGCAGTAATCCATGTCCGTAGTCTGCTTGTCTTCAGCAAACTGTTTGTGGGCTTTATTTTGCATCATCTTTAGAATAGGCTTCCTTCTCGGACGACAGCCATGCAGACCAGTATGATGCAGAGTGCGGCGTATGGTCTGAGCACTGACAGGTTGACCCCCCACCCCTTCAAGCCCTGCAGCAATGCTGGCAGCACTCATACGTCAATTTTCCAAAGCCAACCTCTTGGTATGACGCTGAAAACGTGCACTCAACCTTCTTAAACTGGGCTGCAGGGCAGTATTGCAACATGATAACGACCCCAAACACACCTCCAAGATGACCAGTGGCTTGCTAAAGAAGCTGAGGGTAAAGGTGATGGACTGGCCAAGCATGTCCCCAGACCTAAACCCTATTGAGCATCTTTGGGGCTTCTTAAAACGGGAGATGGAGGAGCGCAAGGTCTCTAATATCGACCAGCTCCGTGATGTTGTCATGAATGAGTGGAAGAGGATTCCAGTGGGAACCTGTGAAGCTCTGGTGAACTCCATGCCCAAGAGGGTTAAGGTAGTGCTGGAAAATAATGGTGGCCACACAAAATATTGACACTTTGGGCCCAATTTGGAAATTTTTTCTTAGGGGTGTACTCACTTTTGTTGCCTTCAGTTTAGACATTAATGGCTGTGTGTTGAGTTATTTTGAGGCGACAGTAAATTTACACTATAATACAAGCTGTACACTGACTACTTTACATTATATCAAAGTGTCATTTCTTCAGTGTTGTCCCATGGAAAGA
>CASHTC010000545.1:0-5000 GCA_949357725.1 Hyperoplus immaculatus
GACAGACAGACAGACAGACAGACAGGTATTGGGTCTGTCTAACCTGTGGAGACAGACAGACAGACAGACAGACAGACAGACAGACAGGTATAGGGTCTGTTTCTAACCTGTGGGGACAGACAGACAGACAGACAGACAGACAGACAGACAGACAGACAGGTATTGGGTCTGTCTAACCTGTGGGGACAGACAGACAGACAGACAGACAGACATACAGACAGGTATAGGGTCTGTTTCTAACCTGTGGGGACAGACAGACAGACAGACAGATAGACAGACAGACAGACAGACAGGTATTGGGTCTGTCTAACCTGTGGGGACAGACAGACAGACAGACAGACAGACAGACAGACAGACAGACAGACAGGTATAGGGTCTGTTTCTAACCTGTGGGGACAGACAGACAGACAGACAGACAGACAGACAGACAGACAGACAGACAGACAGACAGGTATTGGGTCTGTCTAACCTGTGGGGACAGACAGACAGACAGACAGGTATAGGTTCTGTTTCTAACCTGTGGGGACAGACAGACAGACAGACAGATAGACAGACAGACAGACAGACAGGTATTGGGTCTGTCTAACCTGTGGGGACAGACAGACAGACAGACAGACAGACAGACAGACAGACAGGTATTGGGTCTGTCTAACCTGTGGGGACAGACAGACAGACAGACAGACAGACAGACAGACAGACAGACAGGTATTGGGTCTGTCTAACCTGTGGGGACAGACAGACAGACAGACAGACAGACAGACAGACAGACAGACAGACAGACAGACAGACAGGTATTGGGTCTGTCTAACCTGTGGGGACAGACAGACAGACAGACAGACAGACAGACAGGTATTGGGTTTGTCTAACCTGTGGGGACAGACAGACAGACAGACAGACAGACAGACAGACAGACAGACAGGTATTGGGTCTGTCTAACCTGTGGGGACAGACAGACAGACAGACAGACAGATAGACAGACAGACAGACCGACAGACAGGTATTGGGTCTGTCTAACCTGTGGGGACAGACAGACAGACAGACAGACAGACAGACAGACAGACAGACAGACAGACAGGTGTTGGGTCTGTCTAACCTGTGGGGACAGACAGACAGACAGACAGACAGATAGACAGACAGACAGACAGACAGACAGACAGGTATTGGGTTTGTCTAACCTGTGGGGACAGACAGACAGATAGACAGACAGACAGACAGACAGACAGGTATTGGGTCTGTCTAACCTGTGGGGACAGACAGACAGACAGACAGACAGACAGACAGACAGACAGACAGACAGACAGGTGTTGGGTCTGTCTAACCTGTGGGGACAGACAGACAGACAGACAGACAGATAGACAGACAGACAGACAGACAGACAGACAGGTATTGGGTTTGTCTAACCTGTGGGGACAGACAGACAGACAGACAGACAGACAGACAGACAGACAGACAGACAGACAGATAGACAGACAGACAGACAGACAGACAGGTATTGGGTCTGTCTAACCTGTGGGGACAGACAGACAGACAGACAGACAGACAGACAGACAGACAGGTATTGGGTTTGTCTAACCTGTGGGGACAGACAGACAGACAGACAGGTATTGGGTCCGTCTAACCTGTGGGGACAGACAGACAGACAGACAGACAGACAGACAGACAGGTATTGGGTCTGTCTAACCTGTGGGGACAGACAGACAGACAGACAGACAGACAGACAGACAGACAGACAGGTATTGGGTCCGTCTAACCTGTGGGGACAGACAGACAGACAGACAGACAGACAGACAGATAGACAGACAGACAGACAGACAGACAGACAGACAGATAGACAGACAGACAGACAGACAGGTATTGGGTCTGTCTAACCTGTGGGGACAGACAGACAGACAGACAGACAGACAGACAGGTATTGGGTCCGTCTAACCTGTGGGGACAGACAGACAGACAGACAGGTATTGGGTCTGTCTAACCTGTGGGGACAGACAGACAGACAGACAGACAGATAGACAGACAGACAGGTATTGGGTCTGTCTAACCTGTGGGGACAGACAGACAGACAGACAGACAGACAGACAGACAGACAGACAGACAGACAGGTATTGGGTCTGTCTAACCTGTGGGGACAGACACTTGGTGTGTGCTGGCCACGGCCCTCCAGTGACTCAGCAGTGCCTCTTCTCCTCCTATTGGCTGAGGGTTATCTGTGATGTCATCAGTGATGTCATCGTCCAGCTGGTCCTCGTCCAATTCGTCAAGGTCGTCCAGAGAGATGAGAGCCATGACACACACACCTGTAAACACACACACACACACACACACCTGTAAACACACACACACACCTGTAAACATTCAGAGCCTAGGCTGTGTACTAACCACAGTTTTTTCAGAGCACACAGTACAGACAGGGAGAGACAGACAGGTAGTGGATCATGAGGAGACAGACAGGGAGAGACAGACAGGTAGTGGATCATGAGGAGACAGACAGGGAGAGACAGACAGGGAGCAGATCATGAGGAGATATTCACTCAGTACAGACAGGTAGTGGATCATGAGGAGATATTCACTCAGTACAGACAGGTAGTGGATCATGAGGAGATATTCACTCAGTACAGACAGGTAGTGGATCATGAGGAGATATTCACTCAGTACAGACAGGTAGTGGATCATGAGGAGATATTCACTCAGTACAGACAGGTAGTGGATCATGAGGAGATATTCACTCAGTACAGACAGGTAGTGGATCATGAGGAGATATTCACTCAGTACAGACAGACAGACAGACAGACAGACAGACAGACAGGTAGTGGATCATGAGGAGATATTCACTCAGTACAGACAGGTAGTGGATCATGAGGAGATGTTCACTCAGTACAGACAGGTAGTGGATCATGAGGAGATATTCACTCAGCACAGACACGTAGCAGATCATGAGGAGACAGACAGGTAACAGACAGACAGGTAGAGACAGACAGGGAGAGACAGACAGGAAGCGCATCATGAGGAGATATTCACTGATTTAGACAACAAGCGTTCTGACACAATGATAACTTGACTTCTACTGGAGACTTTAAACAAACTTCCGGCCGTCTGATTATATGTTTATTTATTGGTTTAGCTCAGGGACATTGCACACTAATCAACATTCAACATGTGAGAGACAGAGTTAGCCTGTAGGCTAGTGAGCCAGAGTTAGCCTGTAGGCTAGTGAGCCAGAGTTAGCCTATAGGCTAGTGAGCCAGAGTTAGCCTGTAGGCTAGTGAGCCAGAGTTAGCCTGTAGGCTAGTGAGCCAGAGTTAGCCTGTAGGCTAGTGGGCCAGAGTTAGCCTATAGGCTAGTGAGCCAGAGTTAGCCTATAGGCTAGTGAGCCAGAGTTAGCCTGTAGGCTAGTGAGCCAGAGTTAGCCTATAGGCTAGTGAGCCAGAGTTAGCCTGTAGGCTAGTGAGCCAGAGTTAGCCTGTAGGCTAGTGAGCCAGAGTTAGCCTATAGGCTAGTGAGCCAGAGTTAGCCTATAGGCTAGTGAGCCAGAGTTAGCCTATAGGCTAGCCTGTAGGCTAGTGAGCCAGAGTTAGCCTGTAGGCTAGTTTTCACCTGTGTTGTCCCCTGCCAGATATTATTATTACTATATTACAACTATATTGAGACGTGAGCACCATGGAAACCAATGAAAACACCTGCTTCTTGTATGAAACATTAGCGAACTCACCTGTCTGTCTGATATGTCTAGAGCATGTTGTTATACTATAGTAAGGCGCTCTGATCTGATACACACGGATTTGTATTCATGTTCCACTTCCGGATGGCTATTAACCCCAGGCCGGATGGCTATTAACCCCAGGCCGGATGGCTATTAACCCCAGGCCGGGTGGCTATTAACCCCAGGCCGGATGGCTATTAACCCCAGGCCGGGTGGCTATTAACCCCAGGCCGGTGGCACGACGCTGAAGTTGGCAGCTGATTCGCAGCAGCCGATTCGGCAGTTAAGGAAAAGTTAAGTGATTCTTAAGGAGCGGCGGAGCGACTGATTCTCCGTTATTTAACCTCCTAAATCGCCGCGGTAAAGCCGTGATGTGGAGTAACCCTACGAGCACCTCTAAGAAACTGAGCAATAAGGTTGCAACAGCCTGCTGCCAGCTTCCGAGGTCCAACACGGGCTGCCTTTATGGCTGACACTATTCCCCTAAATGGCAAGGGAGATTTTCCCACCTCCAACATTTCCTGGAGGAACTGGAGAATGTCATGGGCCGTGCAGGCGAGGGGATCCACCTGTCTCGAATTGCACCATGATTGAAACCCTCCCCAACGATAAGCGTATGCCGCCCTCGTTGATGGAGCCCAGGCTCCTTGTAGAGTGCTAACCACAGACTGGGGCAACCCCATAGCTAGAAACCCGGCCCTCTCAGGGGGCAGGCCCAAAGCCGGACACCCTGGGGAAAAGGATGAAAGAGAGTCCCGTGGACCTGGGACAGGAGGTCCAGCCGACCCGAGAGCTCCCACGGGTGTCCCTGAAGGAGGGGTGCAATCGCTGAGAACCAGATCATCTAGGGCCAGTTGGGGGCCACCAGGATGAGGCTCACCTCTTCCACCTGAACTCTCTGTAGAAGTGTATGAAGGAGGGTGAAGGGAGGGAAGGCATACAGAAGGCCCTGTGGCCACTGGTGTGCCATGGCATTCGTGCCCAAGTGAGGATCGCCCCTTTTCATGGAGAAAAAGAGGGGACAGTGAGCTGTCTCCCTCGAGGCGAAGAGATCGGCTGTGGCTGTACCAAAGCGCTCCCAGATATCGCTCACGACCTCCGGATGCAGTCTCCATTCCCCGGGGAGGGGTCCCCCTCTGGAGAGCCGATCCGCCGCAAGGTTCACCTGACCCGGGACGTGCATCGCCCTGAGGGACTTGAATCGTGGATACGCCCACTCCCATATTATCTGAGCCAATCTGCAAAGGCGCGGGGAAACCAGGCCCCCCTGCCTGTATGCCGCTGTTCTGTCTGTCCTTACCAG
>CASHTC010000545.1:10000-12500 GCA_949357725.1 Hyperoplus immaculatus
GCTCTGTGACATCACAGTGATCTACCGAGCTTTGTGACATCACAGTGATCTACCGAGCTGTGTGACATCGTACACAGAAGATCATGATAAACAGACACACCACCTCATCAGTGAACAAGACAAAACACAAGATCAATCAATTCAAAGTGAAACACAGCGGTATTAAACCTTTTGGGACTGTGAACCAGGCGCGCAGACTGAGAGATATACACTCACTGATGCACACTCACTAATATTGTCTGTCTGTCT
This sequence comes from Hyperoplus immaculatus, assembly GCA_949357725.1. Lineage (NCBI taxonomy): Eukaryota > Metazoa > Chordata > Actinopteri > Uranoscopiformes > Ammodytidae > Hyperoplus > Hyperoplus immaculatus. Next base: position 10,250 of record CASHTC010000545.1, read on the forward strand.
GTCTGTCTGTCTGTCTGTCTGTCTGTCTGTCTGTCTGTCTGTCTGTCTGCATGCTGTGGGACTCTTTAACCCAGTGGATTATTAGGACATTTAAATATTCGAAGTGCTATTCCTGAAAGTAATCAACTGAAGCATCTTTTATATGAATGGAATTTGGACTTCCTTTGTTTGTCAGAGACATCTATCTATCTATCTATCTATCTATCTATCTATCTATCTATCTATCTATCTATCTGTCTATCTGTCTGTCTGTCTGTCTGTCTGTCTGTCTGTCTGTCTGTCTATCTATCTATCTATCTATCTATCTATCTATCTATCTATCTATCTATCTATCTATCTATCTATCTATCTATCTATCTATCTACAGTATCTCACAAAAGTGAGTACACCCCTAACATTTCTTCAAATATTTCATTATATCTTTCCATGCGACAACACTGAATAAATGACACTTTGATACAATGTCAAGTAGTCAGTGTACAGCTTGTATAACAGTGTACATTTACTGTCCCCTCAAAATAACTCGACACACAGCCATTAATGTCTAAACTGCTGGCAACAAAAGTGAGTACACCCCTAAGAAAAAATGTCCAAATTGGGCCCAAAGTGTAAATATTTTGTGTGGCCACCATTATTTTCCAGCACTGCCTTAACCCTCTTGGTCATGTAGTTCACTAGAGCTTCACAGGTTGCAACTGGAACCCTCTTCCACCCATTTATGACAGCATCACAGAGCTGGTGGATATTAAAGACCTTGCGCTCCTCCATCTCCCATTTGGGTGCCCCAAAGATGCTCAATAGGGTTTATGACTGGAGACATGCTTGGCCAGTCCATAACCTTTACCCTCAGCTTCTTTAGCAAGCCAGTGGTCATTCGGAGGGGTGTTTGGGGTCGTTATCATGTTGCAGTACTGCCCTGCGGCCCAGTTTATGAAGGGAGGGGATCATGCTCTGCTTCAGTATGTCACAGTACATGTTAGAATTCAATGAACTGTAGATCCCCAGTGCTGGCAGCACTCATGCAGCCCCAGACCATGACACTCCAACCACCATGCTTGACTCTAGGCAAGACACACTTGTCTTTGTACTCCTCACCTGGTTGCCACTCCACACTCTTAACACCATCTGAACCAAATAAATGTATTTTGGTCTCATCAGACCACAGGACATGGTTGCAGTAATCCATGTCCGTAGTCTGTTTGTCTTCAGCAAACTTTTTGTGGGGTTTCTTGTGCATCATCTTTAGAATAGGCTTCCTTCTGGTATGACAGCCATGCAGACCAGTATGATGCAGAGTGCGGCGTATGGTCTGAGCACTGACAGGTTGACCCCCCACCCCTTCAAGCCCTTCAGCAATGCTGGCAGCACTCATACGTCTATTTTCCAAAGCCAACCTCTGTGTACGACGCTGACCATGTGCACTCAACCTTCGTAAACTGGGCCACAGGGTGGTATTGCAACATGATAACAACCCCAAACACCCCTCCGAACGACCACTGGCTTGCTAAAAAAGCTGAGGGTAAAGGTTATGGCCTGGCCAAGCATGTCTCTGGACCTAAACCCTATTGAGCATCTTTGGGGCATCCTCAAACGGAAGGTGGAGGAGCGCAAGGTCTTTAATATCCACCAGCTCTGTGATGCTGTCATAAATGGGTGGAAGAGAGTTCCAGTTGCAACCTGTGAAGCTCTAGTGAACTCCATGACCAAGAGGGTTAAGGCAGTGCTGGAAAATAATGGCGGCCACACAAAATATTTACACTTTGGGCCCAATTTGTAAATTTTTTCTAAGGGGTGTACTCACTTTTGTTGCCAGCAGTTTAGACATTAATGGCTGTGTGTCGAGTTATTTTGAGGGGACAGTAAATTTACACTGGTATACAAGCTGTACACTGACTACTTTACATTGTATCAAAGTGTCATTTATTCAGTGTTGTCCCATGGAAAGATATAAAGAAAAATGTGAAGAAATGTGAGGGGTGTACTCACTTTTGTGAGATACTGTATCTATCTATCTATCTATCTATCTATCTATCTATCTATCTATCTATCTATCTATCTATCTATCTATCTATCTATCTATCTATCTATCTATCTATCTATCTATCTATCTATCTATCTATCTATCTATCTATCTATCTATCTATCTATCTATCTATCCGTCCCTCTCTCTCTTTCTGTAGGAGCGTCTGCCTGCCTGTCTATCTAACTGTCTCTCTGCCTGTCTGTCAGCAGGAGTGTGTGCAGAGGTCCT
>CASHTC010000545.1:22500-24788 GCA_949357725.1 Hyperoplus immaculatus
GTCTGCGTGTGTGTGTGTTGTTATAATGTGTGTGTGTTGTTATAATGTGTGTCTGTGTGTGTGTGGCTGTGTGTTGTTATAATGTGTGTGTGTGTGTGGCTGTGTGTTGTTATAATGTGTGTGTGTTGTTATAATGTGTGTCTGTCTTTCTGTGCGTGTTGTTATAATAATAATAATAATAATATTTTCGGTTTATATAGCACTTTTCTCACACTCAAAGCGCTTGTATAATATATATATAATGAACAGGGTTTTTCCTGGCTCAGAACGGGCCTTTGGGGGGTCAGTACGCGACCGACTTTTTTGGGGTCGCGACTATGTGCAACAGTAAAGGCAAATGGTTTATGTATTTTAAGAGGGTGTTGGGTTGGGAAAGGGGAGTTTCTGTCCAGATAAAGAGCATTTCAGTCAGCCTGTCAATCACTGCGTTACCATGGAGCTCACTGACGCTTATGAAATCACAATAAACAACCTGTAGATATGAAGTCAAAATAGTAATAATGACTAGGCCTACCTGTTTAATACTTTAATGGTTTCTAATTGATCTAAACCATGGAAGAAGGTAGGGCTGCTCGATTATGAAACAATCATAATCATGATTATTTTGATTGACATTGTGTAATCACGATTATTCAAGACAGTTTATCATTGATTTAAGAACACTATGCATTCATTTAACTTTTAACAAGGCTTTCTTCTAATAACACCATGATGTAGTAGCCGAATGTTCCCCATGGCTTCACAAAGACAGAGGCATCAGACTGGACTCTTTAAATCAGTGTTCCAGTTTATTCCAGGAGTTTCCATCAGACATACAGAGGACTTGGTAGGAGCACGAAGCAGCAGGCTGAGAGCCGCGTGGCACCTCTGGATTAGTTACAGGACTGGTTTATATCTGTGTGGGGGGTGTCTCATGTCTCTTAAAGCTTCTACTAATAGACAGATCGTTTCATCATTTGTGCAACACCAAGTCAAACACACGTCCATCTAGGGATGTTCTCCTTCTTCCCCGTGACCTCAACCTTTAGAGTCTTCCTGCTCAGCAGCTCTTGATGAGTAGAGGCTGTTCAAACCCACCACCATGACTTTGGACTTTAGACAGAGGCCTAATTGAACTGAAAACAGGGAGAATAGAAATAGGCTAAATAAGTGAAACATATTTTTAATAATTGAATAAAATAAATGTCAAAATAAAAATAACCAGTTTAAATGGTGTTGATAGGGCACGTCTTTTGATAGCATTAAATGTAAGGGCATCATTTATCTATGTCAGGGAGCAGGGTGGATAGGCAGCAGGGTGGATAGGCAGCAGGGTGGATAGGCAGCAGGGTGGATAGGCAGCAGGGTGGATAGGCAGCAGGGTGGATAGGCAGCAGGGTGGATAGGCAGCAGGGTGGATAGGCAGCAGGGTGGATAGGCAGCAGGGTGGATAGGCAGCAGGGTGGATAGGCAGCAGGGTGGATAAGGAGCAGGGTGGATAGGCAGCAGGGTGGATAGGCAGCTGCATTGTAGTGTTGACAGTTGTGGTGGTAGGAGTCGAGGAGCTTTAAATTCCTGTGTTTTTTATTCAGTGATTGCTTGGTCATAGACCACTATGATTCAACTTAAAGTGAATAAACACGTGTGACATATCTTTGACATTATTTTAGTCTGTTGTGAGTCTGAAGTGTTTTCAGACAGTTTTACCTTTCCTCTCGACCAAAGGCTGACTTTCTGCCGTCCTCACAAGTTTTTCAAAACACCCGGCAATGCGCAACATCTCCCTCCTCTCTGGACCAGCCGATAGCTAAACTATCAGGTGAGGGAGGGGCCGAGCGGAGCGCACTGCTCGGCTGAAAGGGTTCGCTGCATTTAACAGCCTGCATGCCCCGGGGCAACACAGACAGATATACACAGACACAAGGCTGCACGCCCCGGGGCAACACAGACAGATATACACAGACACCAGCCTGCATGCCCCGGCGTGCGGAACAATGATAGTTTAATAACGATTATTTTGTTTTCATGATTGAGGGAAGCCGTAATAGTAATCAAAAATTAAATTCAAGTTATTGCCCAGTCCTACAAGAAGGTGTGTGTTATAATGGGTGTGTGTGTGTGTGTGTGTGTGTGTTATAGTGTGTGTGTGTGTGTGTGTGTGTGTGTGTTATAATGTGTGTGTGTGTGCGTTATAATGTGTGTGTGTGTGTGTGTTATAATATGTGTGTGTGTGTGTGTGTGTTATAGTGTGTGTGTGTGTGTGTGTGTGTTATAGTGTGTGTGTGTGTGTGTTATAGTGTGTGTGTGTG
>CASHTC010000545.1:32488-57488 GCA_949357725.1 Hyperoplus immaculatus
TAAGGAAAAAAAATAATAATTATAAAAAAAAAAATCAGTTATTATGCACTAAATTAAACGTACTTATGGATATTATAATTATTTTCTACAAAGTCTGCTAGGAAATAAAACCCAAAATTCCACACACTGCAGGTTTTAAATGGGTTATTCGGAAATTAACTGTAAATGGGAAAATGGCCTGTTGTTATATTCATAAATTACTAAACAAACCTTTGACTTTCTCTGAACAATGAAACTACAATAATAAGTGTTGACGCTTTCAGTTGTTTTCTGTTGGAAGGATCTAGATACTGGCTAACGTGTGTGTGTGTGTGTGTGTGTGTGTGCGTGCGTGCGTGTGTGTGTTTGTGTGTGTGTCTTTGTGTGTGTGCTAACGATCGCTCGACTCGGCGGAAGCATGTACTTACGGCTAGGTGGCGGAAGGATAGCCTACATAAGAGGGGAGCAAATGTAAAAAGTGGCTCAGATTACCCCGTTCTCCCCTACTTTTTTTTTTGTAAGATATTTTTATGGCATTTTTATGCTTTATTGATAGTGTAGAGACAGAGGTGAAATGGGGCAGAGAGGGGAGTGACATGCAGAGAACGACCGCGGGCTGGAATCGAACCCGGGTCCGCTGCTGGCCGAGGCCCATGGGGGGGGAACGCCCTACCAACTGAGCTAAGGGTGCCCCCTTTTCATTATACTTTCTAACCAGCAACTAAAAGCTACATGATGAACTCTTAACAAGGATGTGTCAAAATTAACACAACCTTAAAATTAGCATCACTGTCTCAGAAGTGTTTAACTATACATTAACTGTATAACAGTGAAAATAGCGTAATAATGGGGTGAGGCTCACTATTTTCAGACGTTTGGGGTCGACGTCGCTTAAAAGATGATTTACTCGTTGGCTTTTGGACTTTCTTGCACACTAATGTAACACGTTTAGTTTTATTATCTCTCTGTGTGTGAGATTGTGTTACTCCCTGTACTCTGGTTGTAACTCCTGAACAAACCTGTTTTTCTTCTTTATGATCTGAGCTCACAGTCCATGTTTAAAGGGAAAAATCAGTTATTTTTAAAGTAGGGTTGTATGAGGTTCTTACGCATAGTCAGTGTGTTACCTCATGGAGATGCACTAAGTTAACGATTTTTCCACTGATTTCTTCAAAAGTTTGTCGTAAAATTCAACTTAAATTTTTTTTATCTAGGCATTTATACATTGGAGAAACAACATGTTTCTGCTGGCAACATTACAAGGCTTCTGCTACAGTGACTTCTCCCGCAAACTCCTTATCGTGACTGTATCAGGTAACAGTCTAGCTACTCTAACTAACGACAGTCCCCACATATGTAGTTATGACTCGTTATGACTACTCTCACAGGGGTGGTCCACCATCTTATTAATTTATTAATGTTTTTAATGATGCCTGATTTTTAATTCCTTTCTCTAAAACTTGTCTTAAAGTTGTTGTGTTGCCATTTTAATTGATGGAGCTTTTGCTTTGATGAAGTGTTATCTTGATATCATTAAGAGGAGATAATATTCCAGCATTTATGACTGAAACTAGCTTTAATTCAACCTGTTGCTGCAAAAACAGAAGATCATGAACACACGCACGCACGCACGCACGCACGCACACACACACACACACACACACACACACACACACACACACACACACACAATCAAACACACCTGGGGCCTGTTTCAGGTAGCTGGTTTTACATACTCTGGGTTTAATCATACGCTCTGGTTAACTCAGAGCGCAGGGTTGATAAGCAACTCTGGGTTTTCGGTTTCAGAACAGTGGATCAGCGTTGGGTAAATCAGCTCTGAGCGTGTTCACTCTGGGTGGAGCGTGTGCATAAAAGCCATCGTCAATGGATCGCTGATAACATGATTCACCATGGAAACAGAAGAAACAAATGCTTGATCCTCCCACTTCTCCACTTCGAAAAAAAAAGAAAAAAAAACTCCGCTCCTCCCACTAGAGTTAGAAATATTAACGAATGAGTTTATGGTAGCCTATGGAGAAGAATTAACGGGATATTGTCACATAACTCTGATCTAATCTCCTCGGCAATTCAGAAAAAATATATAGTACATAGTCCATTTTAAAAAGTTACGCATATCAGCAGTAAAGTAATAAAGCTGGCGCGGCACAGCATTTCTGACAGTGTTTTATATTTGCTGTATTTGGGAAGCTATAGCCTAATAGCCCACTGTGCAGTAAACAGACTGTCGCTTCTTTTAAATGGGGAGTGAAAGACATTAACGTCAAGACACATTAGGTGACAGTTTCCATTGAAGAGCCTGATTGATTTATTACCAGATCCATTTTCCTCAAGTGATCACAGTTTAAATTATTATATAATTATTTATGTAATTTTTATATTCATATTAGGCTATAATATGAATATAAAAGGGCTCGTCTGTGACTTTAGGATCGCACAAGTGAACAGTAACAATCGCGTGCAGCCGCAGCGTTACACGAATCCACCTGACATAAATCTGTTCAGTGGCACAGACGTTAAAAAGCATACAATACAAATAGGTTTATTAATCTGAATGTAGAGCATGTCACGATGTGTAAGGTGGCCGCCTATATGAACGGACCGAGGGCTGAGAACAAGACTACTGATCAGATAAATGATCGGTCAAACGTAAAATCATCAGGAAATCATCAGGATTTCTGTGGAGTGATTTTGCTTCAAACTGTACAGGGACGCGTGTGACAGTGACACTCCTTCTTCAGTCGGAGCTGCAGCGTAAAGTGAAAACAAACTCAGGGTAGGACTAACCACCTATCCAGCAGGTTAGACCCACGGCGTATGTTGCCGCAGTAACTGACTCTCGGTCGCGCTGAACCTGCTTCTTGAAACGGAAAACCCAGAGTTTCCACTAACTCAGAGCGAACAAACTCTGGGTTGCCTCAAAACCAGCGACCTGAAACAGGCCCCTGAACTCCTGTAAAAGCTGGAGGAGGAAGAGTGCATGAGAACAGGGAGGGACTCTGACTGTAAAAGCTGCAGTGTGTAATATGACATCATCAAGAGAGTTCTACAAAGTTCTAGAATGCAACGCTCCCTGGGTAACCCCACCCCTTTAGAATAATAACAGAAGCTACAGTGGCCTTCAAGGACAAGAACAATTCTACATTTTAAACAATGCACCTGATGACATTCCAACTATGACACTTTCAAGATGGCGGCACTAGGCCTTGGTCCAAAATATGCAGAAATATGGACATATATGAGACCCTTTCTAAGGGAAAAAAAATTATTCAAAACATTTTGTTCAGCTATTATGCACTAAATTAAATGTACTTATGGATATTATAATTACTTTCTACAAAATCTGCTAGGAAATAAAACCCAAAATTCTACACCTGCAGGTTTAAGGTGTTCAGACTCCATTTTGACAGAGCAGAGGGAAAGGAGGGAAACTGAAGGCTCAGGCAGGGTGAGTGTTAATCCAACATTTTTGTTATGTTACTATCACAATCTCTGAGTCGTTTATCTCCATGTGAACTGTTGACGAAAAAAATGTTGGAATGAATTTGATTCAACTGTGGAAAGTTGTGATTGTCTGAATAATACTAAACCTGATTCAAGAAAACAAGCACAGAAATAGAAAAAAAACAGGTGTGGTGTGGTGTGGGAGTGGGTGGGTGAGTGAGTGTGGGAGTGTGTGTGAGATTGTGTAACTGCCTGTACTCTGGTTGTAAATCAGTTTTTTCATGTAGGGTTATATGAGGTACATAGTTATGGTTAGGAGAGTGAACGTTTACAAAAATGTCTGAACGGTAAGACGCCAAAAAAAATCTGTGTATACGGTTAACCGTGGTGTCATTGTTGTCGCTGCGCACACACAAACATTCCTTTGCCTGTCATTTGTTCACAATCATTCACTTCTTTATAATATAGCCTATGGCCTGGGACAGTAAAATTATATGCAAGGCAGTTCCTGGCCCATCATTGACTGTCTTTGCGTTTTTCAAAAGACAATGTGGTTCACTGTATAATTTGTAATAAATCAAAACAACCAAATCTAAAAGTAAATTCAATACAGTAACTGTACAATTAATCACCAAAATTCAGAAAATGTTTATATTTTGTCTCCCGGGCCATACAAGGGACAAGTAAAAAGCTTATACTGGCCAAGCGGGCCAGTTGAGAAAAAATGTTACGTTGAATCCTGTAGGGAATCCAAACTAATATTAAAGTAAAGTGTCCAACTTGTCCTAAAACCTTATGTGTCATAATCAAAAAACTGAACAATGCATTACTGTAGTTGTTGCCAGGTGCTGTACAGGTAAACCAAACTAAACCTGATGGGTCACATTCCTACAACTGTTTCCTTGATGCACTTCCCCGTGCTTTAAACTAAAGTTAACAAACTGTGGGTTTGGAACTCATCCAGACTTCAGATTCCTGAACAATAACGTTTCAGTTCCCTCCCACTTCACCGTGCTCTAGACAGACATGCACAGTAACAAACATTTTATTTGGAAGATTTTGCCAGAAGTGTTCGGTTGAGTTTTCGTCAGATGAAAATGGTCTTGGTGCTTGTGATCCTCGTGCTCGGTAAGATAACCTTCTTCCGTCCTTTCTCGTGACTCGATTCTCTGCAGCTAAAATCCAAGTTTCAATCAAATCACAGATTCTCGAATACTTCAGCTGGCTGTTTTTTCACTCATCTTTATTTTCATAATCTCTGTTTAAAGTATCTGATAAAAAAAAAAATTATTGAACATGTTAAAAATAATACAAACAAAATAAAACGAATGAGCAGTTAAAAAGGAAATAAATAAAAGAAATCAAATAATATAGTTCATGTTCAAAAGGGGTAGGAACAAGTTGAACATTAACAAATTATACTTTGTAGGTATACGCTATACTCACTCAGATGTCAGATTCCCGAGAAACAAAAACAGTCAATACACATTAAAGCTGTGAAATATTTTGTGAACATGTTAAAATTAAACATTTTCAAGGCTGCAAAATCTTACAACAAAAAAACATAATTTGCTTTTTTACTATTTTTTTGTATTTTCGAACAGTAGCATGATGGTGATAATAGCAGAAACAGCTTTATTCAAGGTGTTGTATGAGGTACTTAAGCATAGTTAGTGTTAGGAGAGTGAACGTTTTACAAAAATGTCTGAACGGTAAGACGCCAAAAAAAATGTGTGTATACGGTTTACCGTGGTGTCGTAACGTCAAGTTAACTTTAATATTTAGGTTATCTTTCATCACTCTTCTGAGGCTGTGACTGGAGCCCGACAGCGACTCTGTGTGTGTGTGTGTGTGTGTGTGTGTGTGTGTGTGTGTGTGTGTGTGTGTGTGTGTGTGAAGAAACATCAATATTTCCCAATGCCTCAATCCGAGCAGGAAATAAAAGACAATAACGTCAAATAGCGTCATCGTTGCCGTCCTGCAGCCAGTTATTGTTGAATGAGAGGGTGATCCTTATGTTGTCATTACGAGATCTTTTCTCATAATTACGAGATCCTGGTGTGCTAATTGCCAGATAAGGTGTGAAACTTTTTTTTATTTGCTGAATGCTCAGCACCACCGTATCATACAACCCCACTTCAAATACACTTAAACTATCCCTTTACTGTTTCACCTCTCAGACTGACTGAAGCCCAGAATTAATATGGAGGAAGATGACTGTCTGTCTATGAAGAGTGACTGGTCCAAAGGTTGGCCACCAAACTTCAGTAATGAACCTGGACCCTCAGACAAACAGTAAGTGAACTGGTACAAACTAATTTAGCTGCTAACGTCTCGTTGTGCTTTTAACCATTTTGATCCACTTCCTCCCTACATACAGGGTTTTTCCTGGCTCAGAATGGGCCTTTGGGGGGTCAGTACGCGACCAACTTTTTTTGGAGTCGCGACTATGTGCAACAGTAAAGGCAAACGGTTTATGTATTTTAAGAGGGTGTTGGGTTGGGAGAGGGGAGTTTCTGTCCAGCTCAAGAGCATTTCAGTCAGCCTGTCAATCACTGTGTTACCATGGAGCTCACTGACGCTTATGAAATCACAATAAACAACCTGTAGATATGAAGTCAAAATACTAATAATGGCCGCGTTTCCCAGATTCGATCGTTCTTTGGGGCCAAAGAAGGGTCGAAAGAAGGGTTCGCCAAAGAAGGAGCGTTAAGATACGGGTGTTTCCCAGATGCCATCTTAAGTGCCTTCTTTGGAGAATGCGTAAGACGAAGCGAAAGAAGTACTTTGGTGGGAGCTGTCCACCGCGGTCGTGCTGAAACTGAATAAATCGATGCCAGGCGAATCGATCACCCACCTCTTTATCAGCGCATAAGTCACACACAGCGCCCCGTGGTCACCCCCACACAGGTGGAATTAGGCTACGCATGTATAGTGTGTGTGTGGGGGTGTGTGGGTGCGGGGGGGGGGGTGGCAACAAGTGTATCCAAGTAGTAATCAAGCCCATTAGCGCATATATACCCCGTGGATAGGCACACACATGTGAGAGTGGAAGAAAGCGGCAGCAAAAGAAACAAGCGGGCACCGTCGTTTACCGCGGAGGAGATGGGCGTCTTAGTGGACGAGGTCTGGCTGCACCGGGCAGTTTTATTCGGGGGAACAAGGGGCAAAAAGAACATCACAGTGAAGAACCGTGTTAGGCAGGCCATAGCCGAAAAGATGTCCCCCTCCAGCCCATGTGGCCTGCGTGACTGGCGTGCTGTGAGGAAGAAGTGGCAGGAGTTCCAGAACCAAACAAAAAGGAAGAGTGCGAAGGTTTCACTAATCAATCTCCCTTCGTTGCAGGTGATGCAGACGCCCAGTAAAGACAGCGCGGAGTAACCCCTCCCCCATATGGTTTCAATAAACTACTTTGGTTTCCTTTTCAACCATGTATTGTGTGGATCATTTTGCATTGAAATGAGAGTGTCAAACCTATAGCAACAAAAAGTCCCAGGCAATTTGTAATTTAGCTAAGCGTAGGTTAATGCCGTGTGCGTATAGTGCGCCCTTTCAACAGCATTCCAGTGCCAGACTTTCAGGTAAAGCACTCGGACACTGCAGCAATACTCATAGTGTGCAGGACGTTACATGTAGCCTACATCTGCTGGTTCTGTTTATTTATTTCAGCCTTCAGGCCTGAGAGTTGATATGGGTGATGTGTGGTGGTTGTGGGTTTATGGTTTAGTGATCAGTGCTTGGTGGTAAAGGGGTAGGGGCTGGGGGTTGTTGGACCTCAGAAGAGGTTGATATGTTCTTAAAAACGCAGCGCAGCCAGAAGCTGCATCTCCGGGCTGAAGGAAAAATTGCATATGTGTGGAGACACCAGAGTGATCAACCGTTGGATCTCCGCACGGCCGGGGCAGTCGGTACTTTGCCTGGACGGCCCGGTCTGAAAGCACGTCCAGTGGGGAGAAGTGCCGACGCACGTATGCATTTATGTAAACCGTCTGGCTTCGCGCACGGCGAGGCTGTTGTATTGCAGCCATGGTTTCTCACACGCGCGGACTTTGGCAACGCCTTTATAGCAGGTGGAGCCGCTCTGGATGAGGTTCAGCTGAGTTCAATTAAATCTGTTTCCTTGATATCTGTCAAATGCCACAGGGTTGTGGATATTTTTTTATGTGTAGTACTATAAACTCACATGTGTGTGGAAAACGTAAACGTGTAATTCATTTATTCATTTTTTTCTCTACTATTAGTTTATGTTTATTGCGCCAGGTCCGCATTGAACATTGTTTTATTATTTCGAAAAGTGGAGGAAATAAATTTCCCTGACGCGGCATGATCACTGATGATTTGGTCGCTAAGAAGGTTGAAAGAGTGGGTCAGCGCCGTCGTACAGTTCCATCTTAGTGAAAGTACTACTTTCGCTAAGAACGAATCTGGGAAACGCATTCTTCTTTCACAGCGTTCTTAAGAGCGCTCCAAAGAAGTACTTAGCCCAAAGAGGCTCTTAACGAATCTGGGAAACGCGGCCAATGACTAGGCCTACCTATTTAATACTTTAATTGATCTAAACTGTGGAAATTGCAAGAACAAAGAAACAATCATAATCATGATTATTTTGAGTAATCACATTGTGTTATCACGATTATTAAAGACAGTTAATCATTGATTTAGGAACATTATGCATTTATTTTACTTTTAACAGGGTTTTTTTCTGATAACACCATGACTTTGGACTTTAAACAAAGGCCTAATTGAACTGAAAACAGGGAGAATAGAAATAGGCTAAATAAGTGAAACATATTTTTAATAATTGAATAAAATAAATATGTCAAAATAAAAATAACCCGTTGCAAATGGTGTTGATAGGGCACGTCTTTTGATAGCATTAAATGTAAGGGCATTTATTCATGTCAGGGAGCAGGGTGGATAGGCAGCAGGGTGGATAGGCAGCAGGGTGGATAGGCAGCAGGGTGGATAGGCAGCAGGGTGGATAGGCAGCTGGGTGGATAGGCAGCAGGGTGGATAGGCAGCAGGGTGGATAGGCAGCAGGGTGGATAGGCAGCAGGGTGGATAGGCAGCAGGGTGGATAGGCAGCAGGGTGGATAGGCAGCAGGGTGGATAGGCAGCAGGGTGGATAGGCAGCAGGGTGGATAGGCAGCAGGGTGGATAGGCAGCAGGGTGGATAGGCAGCAGGGTGGATAGGCAGCAGGGTGGATAAGGAGCAGGGTGGATAGGCAGCAGGGTGGATAGGCAGCAGGGTGGATAGGCAGCAGGGTGGATAGGCAGCAGGGTGGATAGGCAGCAGGGTGGATAGGCAGCAGGGTGGATAGGCAGCAGGGTGGATAGGCAGCAGGGTGGATAGGCAGCAGGGTGGATAGGCAGCAGGGTGGATAGGCAGCAGGGTGGATAGGCAGTAGGGTGGATAGGCAGCAGGGTGGATAGGCAGCAGGGTGGATAGGGAGCAGGGTGGATAGGCAGCAGGGTGGATAGGCAGCAGGGTGGATAGGCAGCAGGGTGGATAGGCAGCAGGGTGGATAGGCAGCAGGGTGGATAGGCAGCAGGGTGGATAGGCAGCAGGGTGGATAGGCAGCAGGGTGGATAGGCAGCAGGGTGGATAGGCAGCAGGGTGGATAGGCAGCAGGGTGGATAGGGAGCAGGGTGGATAGGCAGCAGGGTGGATAGGCAGCAGGGTGGATAGGCAGCAGGGTGGATAGGCAGCAGGGTGGATAGGCAGCAGGGTGGATAGGCAGCAGGGTGGATAGGCAGCAGGGTGGATAGGCAGCAGGGTGGATAGGCAGTAGGGTGGATAGGCAGCAGGGTGGATAGGCAGCAGGGTGGATAGGCAGCAGGGTGGATAGGCAGTTGCACTGTAGTGTTGACAGTTGTGGTGGTAGGAGTCAAGGAGCTTTAAACTTCCTGTGTTTTTTATTCATTGATTGCTTGGTCATAGACCACTAAGATTCGACTTAAAGTGAATAAACAAATTGGTCGGGATCTTTAGAGGTGCAGATCAGGACGTCTGTTTTTCTCTCTCTCTCTCGCGCGCGCGGTCGCGTAAGCTATGTCATGTTACTCGCGTGTCCGCGCGTGACATATCTTGCACATTATTTTAGTTTGTTGTGAGTCTGAAGTGTTTTCAGACAACACAATTAGTTTTACCTTTATTCTCGTCATCTAGAAGTTTTTCAAAACACCCGGCAATGCGCAACATTTCCCCCCTACTCTCTGGACCAGCCGATAGCTAAACTATCAGGTGAGGGCGGGGCCGAGCGAGCGCACGGCTCGGCTGAAAGGGTTCGCTGCATTTAACAGCCTGCATGCCCCGGCGTGCGGAACAATGATTTTAATAACGATTATTTTGTTTTCATGATTGAGGGAAGCCGTAATAGTAATCGAAAATTAAATGCAAGTTATTGCCCAGCCCCTCAAGAAGGATGACTTAAATTGGGCTGAATTTGGAGAGGTTTTAAATATTATTATTCACAATCTCTATCATTTTGGCGCTCCTGATTTTCCTTTGGCGCTGGATAAATCCGCTTTGGCGGGCGGCAAAATTTTCTCTATGCAGGAAAAACCCTGACATACCATAAATGTAAATCAAATCAAACTTCATTTATTCAATCACAGAAAAAGATCACAGTTTTTAACACTTTTCCTTTTACAACTATTTTATTATATTACAACAATCTGTCTTAAACATTTGTTTTCATTGTTTAAGATTTATTTATTTATTTAAACAAAGACTGTCTGCTTCAGATGAATGAAGGGATCGGCTCAGCTGTTAGCAACAGAGCTACTGTTATGCTAACAAGATTCAAAGTCAAAAACATTGCGCATGCTGTACAAACATTAAATGTAATCGGACAATATGTTTAACAACATCTCCACCTAGCTAACAAAGCCTTATCCCCAAAATCAATAACACATTTCACGGAGAATATGACTGGTGAACATATGTATTATGGGCTGCAGCCTGAAGTTACGTGAGGCAGTGACTGACAGCAGTACGCTAAGATAGACTGTGAAGCCGGGCTTTGGTGGCTAAACACATGTGAACTCAGTTACTAACCTTTTTCAAATTAAACAGGGGTCTTACTCACCTTTTTTAATGAGATAACCATTGAAGTTAAGCCAGAAGTTGAGCCAGTTTATTTTACCATCCTTATTGCAGCTCGTGTGTTAGAGCGCCCTCCTGTGGTGGACTGAGCCTATTACACAGCAGGATATTTTAGGCTTTATCAATCACTTATCAACACTGTTCAATCAGCGGCAACACATTCAAGTGGACAGAATGTTCCATCTAGGTGTCCATACATCAGGGGTTAATCCACACCTATGGAATGTTCTCCAGACAATCAGAATATAGTATTTGCCAAGACTATGGTATAAAAGTATTTAATTTTCTCATATTTGTCATTAAAATATTTATTATTTTACTGTTCCTCAAATCAGCTGTTATCAGCAGACCCCATCTTGTGTCAATTCATATCATAGTAACTACGCAACATGTGGTGAAAAAGATTTGTAGAAAAGCTTTGCTCACTTTGGTTCAGTGTGTTGATGTTTGAGAAAAGGCAGCTCATCAGTGTTTGTGGAATTAAAAGGA
Source organism: Hyperoplus immaculatus (assembly GCA_949357725.1). Classification (NCBI taxonomy): domain Eukaryota; kingdom Metazoa; phylum Chordata; class Actinopteri; order Uranoscopiformes; family Ammodytidae; genus Hyperoplus; species Hyperoplus immaculatus. Next base: position 43,530 of record CASHTC010000545.1, read on the forward strand.
ACAATACATTTACCCTCAGACGTAATGTTGAATTCAAAAAGGAAAGTAAAGCTTTTACTGTTCTGTGACTATCTGTGGACAAATCTGGATATTGTTTTAGCAGCAACAAATAATGTATTAATGAAGAAATGTCTTCCCAGGAAGGTTCCAGTATATACCAGATGTGGACCAGGATCCAGACCTGGACTGCAGACAGCCAGTCAGAGCAGCACTGCACAAAGTAAGACTGAAGATCTGATAGATGTCCTCATGTTTGAAAACACTACCTGTTTTAATAGTGTGACATTTGGGGGCGTTCTAACCACTACACCATGAGCGCCCCCATTTAAGCTCTTTATTACTATGGAAATGGGGACTTTAAGGGGGATAGTAGTCACTCTATAGTTGACCCTGCGCAAAGACCCCCTCTGGAGTGTGGTGTCTGAAGAGGACACACAACAAGCGACTGAGACACAACAAACATCGGGAAAGTGCACTTCTTAGTTTTCAGGCTGCAGTAGAAAGATAATTAGCTCATTCAGCAGCTTAAAACGTGCTAATATCAACATGTGTTAGGCCTCTCACTTCTTCTGCTAACAAAACACGCACTACAGTTTTCAGGGCAGGTTTTGTTTACTTTGTCAGTGGCTGATGTTCAGCTCTCAGTACTTTTGTAGCTAACTGACACTGTGTGGATATTTTATTCACCTTCACTCCTGTCTTCCTTTTGTTCTTTCACATATCAGTCTTATTTTACTGTTTACTGATCAGAGCTTTGTCAGCTTACAGTTTCATGTGGGCAATGAACATTCACGTTAACGTTATTGTTGATTTCAAGAAGGATGAATACTTGTGATCTCAAGTGGACTTAATAACTTTTATTCTTTACAGGTTCTTATATTTTCGTATGGAGAATGAACATAACCAGTGTCACATCTTTTGTCATTTTCTTAGCGAGTAGTGATCTGCAGAAGCTTTTAGATGAACATAAGATCGGTCTGAAGAGGAGATGTGAACATTTGACAGAAGGAACTGATCAAACAGAGACACCCCTCAAAGAGATTTACATTGAGCTCTACATCACAGAGGGACAGAGTGAAGAGGTTGATACCCAACATCCGTTCAGGCAGCTTGAGACCGCTTCCAAAATGATGACCGTCCATGACACTCCAATCAAGTGCCACAACATCTTTAAAGCCTTACCCGACCAACAGGGACGGATCAAAGACTTTAGAGTCGTCCTGACGAAGGGCGTCGCTGGCGTTGGAAAAACCTTCTTGGTGAAGAAGTTCATTCTGGACTGGGCAGAGGGCTTAGAAAACCAAGATGTCAATCTGCTGATTCAGCTTTCGTTCAGGGAGCTGAACTTGATCAGAGATGAGCAGTACAGTCTTCTCAAGCTGCTTCGTGTTTTCCATCCAACATTACGGAAGCTCACAGCAGAGCAGCTCGCTGTCTGTAAAGTTTTGTTCATCTTTGACGGCCTGGATGAAAGCAGACTTTCACTAGATTTCCACAACAATGAGGTAGTACGTGATGTCACGCAGAAGTCATCAGTCAACGTGCTGATGACAAGCCTCATCAAGGGGAATCTGCTTCCCTCTGCTCGCCTCTGGATAACCGAACCACCTGCAGCAGCCAATGAGATCCCTCCTGCCTGCGTTGACAGGGTGACAAAAGTACAAGGCTTCACTGACCCACAGAAGGAAGAGTACTTCAGGAAGAAAGTCAAACAAGAGTGGTCCAGCATCATCATCTCACACATCAAGAAATCCAGGACCCTCCACATCATGTGTCTAATCCCAGTCTTCTGCTGGATCACTGCTCAAGTTCTGGAGCACATGTTGAGAAAAGGCCAGGGAAAAGAGCTGCCTCATACCCTGACTCACCTGTACTCACATTTCATTGAAGTTCAGACAAAGAGAAAGAAGCAGAAGACGAGTACACAGGAGCTGATGAAGGCTGACTGGGAAGTTATTCTGAAGCTGGGGAAGTTGGCATTTGAACATCTGGACAAAGGAAACATGACGTTCTACCAAGAAGACCTGGAGAGGTTTGGTCTCACAGATGCCACTGTGTACTCATGGGTTCATGCCAAGATCTTTAAAAGAGAGAGGTTGATCCTTGAGAAAACCGTCTACAGCTTTGTTCATCAGAGCATTCAGGAGTATCTGGCTGCAGTCTACATATACCACTGTTTCACCACCAACAACACAAAAAACAAAGGGGTACTGAAGGACTTCCTGGGAGAAGACTGGGACAGAAGGGGCTCATCCCTGGATGTCTTTTTGAGGTGTGCCATGATGAAATCCCTTAAAATTAAAAACGGCCACCAGGACCTTTTCGTTCGCTTTCTTCATGGCCTCTCTCTGGAGTCCAACCGGAGACTCTTAAAAGGCCTGCTGGTTCAAACTGACAGCAGTCCAGAAACCATCCAGAGAGTCATCAACAACCTTAAGGAGATGAACAGTGATGGGATCTCTCCTGACAGAAGCATCAACATCTACTACTGTCTGATGGAGATGAACGACCAATCAGTTCATCTGGAGATCCAAGAGTTCCTGAAGTCAGAGAACAGATGGGAAAAGGAACTCTCTGAGATCCACTGCTCTGCTCTGGCCTACATGCTGCAGATGTCAGAGGTAGTTCAGGAAAGGTTGGACCTAAGGGAGTACAACACATCAGGAGAGGGACAATGGAGACTGATACCAGCTGTGAGGAACTGCATAAAGGCTCGGTAAGTCCAGATGTTTTTAATATTAATAATCAATGTAGTAGGTAGTGTACAACCCCAATTCGGAAAAAGTGAAGATGTTATGTAAAATGTTAAAAAAACTAAATTTGATAATTTCCTAATCCTTTTTGACGTGTATTCAATATAAAACAGTACAAACACATCATATGTTTTTGTTTAAAATGATAAACTTTTTTGCTTCAAAATTGTTTCCCATTGTTGCTTGAAATACAACTTCAGATGCTCAACATTCCGGGGTCTCCATTATAATATTTTTTTGCATCATAATGCACCACATTTTATCGCTGGGAGACAGGTATGGGTTGCAGACAGGCCAGTCTAGTACCCACACTCTGTTCCTACAGAGCCAAGCTTTATAAAGCGGGGAAGAATTTGTCAATGTCTTGCTTAAATAATCAGGGACGTCCCTGAAATAGAGATTGTCTGGATGGCAGCATGTTGCCCTAAAACCTTTATGTACTGTCTTCATTAATGTTGCCTTCATAGATGTTGCCTTCATAGATGTGCAAGTTACCTATGTCATGGGCACTAACCCACCCCCATACCATCAGGTGAGACAGCGCAGAAAGTCATGAACGCATGAGAGTGTGATGGCCAAGGCAAGTTTCAGTGAGTTTAAATAAGTGCCCCACTGCTACTGTCTTTGACATTTTGAGAAAATAATAAAAAAATGTTTTACATTTTTATTGATTTATTATTTAAACTGAACCTAAGGGAGTACAACACATCAAGAGAGGGACGATGGAGACTGATACCAGCTGTGAGGAACTGCATAAAGGCTGTGTAAGTCCAGATGTTTTTAATATTAATAATCAGTGTAGTAGGTAGTGTACAACCCCAATTCGGAAAAAGTGAAGACGTTAGTGTTAACTTGTGAAACAGAAAGCTACAAGCTTATTTTTTTGTGTTTTCAACACCACTTTATTTTTATGTTTTAAATTAAGAAACAGGCTACATGAAATGTCATTGTTGAAACAATTATAATCAAGAAATAATACAGATTTTGGCTTATGTACATGTTGATTGATCATCATGATGTGTAATTAATTCATTTACAAGAAATATTTAAATAAAAAAATTAAAGACATTTTTCAATAGACTTCTAGGTGAGGTGATCCAGATTATTCCAGAAATGACTTCCAGACAGGACGTACCTGTCTATATCGGATTGGTTTACATATGGCTTGTGTGTCCAATTTATTCCAGAAAATAGTTCTAGGCAGGACATATGTGACACAGTTGTTTACAGAGTACAACATTAACCAGATTTAGCATCTCAAAGTGCATCAGATTGATGCATTTAACTTTAAAAGGTACAACTTTTGTTCTGGAGGGGCATGCGTTTGGACCCCGCTAGAAGGTCCATTCTCCCCCAGCAGTCTCTGAAAATCCTGTAGGAAACACCAAACGTACAAACACAGAGTGTGAGAGTTACCCTATGCCGTCATTTTAAGCCGCCTGTCAAAATAGGTACTACCATAAAAGGGTTTGTTTTGGTCAATAACTACCAGCAATTTGGTACATGCGTGGCGCGCATACCCCTTATCTGGGGCCTGTTTCAGGTCGCTGGTTTTGAGGCAACCCAGAGTTTGTTCGCTCTGAGTTAGTGGAAACTCTGGGTTTTCCGTTTCAGGTAGCAGGTTCAGCGCAACCGAGAGTCAGTTACTGCGGCAACATACGCCGTGGGTCTAACCTGCTGGATAGGTGGTTAGACCTACCCTGAGTTTGTTTTCACTTTACGCTGCAGCTCCGACTGAAGAAAGAGTCACTGTCACACGCGTCCCTGTACAGTTTAAAGCAAAATCACTCCATAGAAATCTCCATCGGGATGTTTTTATCATTTCCTGATGATTTTACGTTTGACCGATCATTTATCTGATCAGTAGCCTTGTTCTCAGCCCTCGGTCCGTTCATATAGGCGGCCACCTTACACATCGTGAACATGCTCTACATTCAGATTTATAAACCTATTGTATTGTATGTATCTCGTTATTTATTTTTATCATTATCAGGAGTTTTTTAACATCTGTGCCACTGAACATAGGCTATTTATGTCAGGTTGAAATGTAGGCTAATTCAGCGGCTGCACGCGATCGTTACTGTTCACTTGTGTCATCCCAAAGTCACAGACAAGCCTCGTTAAATAGCCCAATATGAATATAGAAATAATATAATAATTTAAACTGTGATCACTAGAGGACAAGGGATATGGTAATAAAACAATCAGGATCTACAATGGAAACTGTCACCTCATGTGTCAGACGTTAATATCTTTCACTCCCCATTTAAAAGAAGCGACAGTCTGTTTACTGCACAGTAGGCCTATTATAGCTTGCCTACATAATAAGCTACAGCGAATATAAAACACTGTCAGCAGTGCTGTGCAGCGGCAGCTTGATAATTTTGTTGCTGCTGATATGCGTAACTTAATTCTTAAAATAGACTTGCTTCTCATACGGAAGCAATGATGCTCTTGACAAAAAACTTTTGCACCGTTTTTTTCTGAATTGCCGAGGTGATTAGATCAGAGTTATGAGACAATATCCCCGTTCATTCTTCTCCATAAGCTCATTCGTTAATATTTCTTACTCTAGTGGGAGGAGCGGAGAAGTTTTATTTTTTTTTTATTTTTATTTTTTTTTTGAGAAGTGGAGAAGTGGGAGGATCAAGCATTTGTTTCTTCTGTTTCCATGGTGAATCATGTTATCAGCGATCCATTGACGATGGCTTTTATGCACACGCTCCACCCAGAGTGAACACGCTCAGAGTTGATTGACCCAACGCTGATCCACTGTTCTGAAACCGAAAACCCAGAGTTGCTCGTCAACCCTGCGCTCTGAGTTAACCAGAGCGTATGATTAAACTCAGAGTATGTAAAACCAGCTACCTGAAACAGGCCTCAGCTCCACCGGGCAAACAACAGTTCTAGGGGAAACACTATTTTTATATACGTTTTACATAAAGTCCCAACTTTTTCGGAATTGGGGTTGCAGATCTACAAATATTCCCATTATAAAAGCTTTTATTGTTCATTTTCTTAAAATAGTGTTAGACTTATAAATGACAGAAATTGTTAATTGTATAATGTAACAGTTCTTGAGCTGTTTCAGGTGCTGAGTTCAGAAAATGTAAACCTTCAGTTGCTGTTTATAGCTGTTAATGAACACAGTTAATTTATGTGTGAGAATTCTTACATTCCAAATGTTTTCTTCTATTAATCTTCCTTTGTCAAGTTAAGTCATATAGTGATGGAGGGGACATGCACACTTGGTCATCAAATTAAAATGTTTAAGGTTTTGGTTAGGGATGTCCATGGTTAAGCATTTAACTGCTAACCGATAAGAATAATTATAATCAATTAATACTATCAGTTAAACTGAAACTCAAATAAAGTGCAGTGCATGTAGCCCAACATTTAACTGCGAGACTGTGCATGCTTTAGTAGAGCAACACATTCCGCTGTTGCCGCTTGTCATCTTATGATATCCTTTAGTCTGTATTTTTTTCTTAAGTGATTTTAGTCTTCTTTAGGCATGAAAATAAACTATATAACTTAATTTTTTTAAACAGACATTTTTCACAGAGTTTTTAAGATGTCCATGCAGGTGGACTGAATGCGTTTTGAGTTCTCTACTGTGGAATTATGTGTTCAACAAACCAGTGAATAAAATGTTATATTATGTGAAAACTATACAATAATATATGTTATTAGAATATGTTAAAATATGTGAACAGGCATTGATAATATATTATATTTTATAGTTTCCACATAATATATCATAGTGACACTGTTACACACATAATGGGATAATCTGCACAAAATGTTTTGTTTTTTTAAATACTGCAAGTTGCATTCTAATAAAATATATCAATTGATTGATAACCAAAAAATGTACAGCAGTTGCAGCATTTTCAAGCACAACAAAGCTGCACTAATAGTATGAATTGTCGTTGAAATATAGACATCAATGCATGATGTCCAATTTAGTGGACAGGTGATTAAACGTAATTTCCTCCCAATGTAAAATCAATAATTGAACATTTTAACAATTATATTACGCATAAGTTGTTAGTTGATGTTGCCATATTTGTACCACAGAAGTATTTACAGGATATTCCTGAGCTTCCTCAACTTTTGTGCTCCCTGTCGGCCATCTTGGTTTTGAATAGCTGTCCACTGTAGAGACCACTGTGTGAAAGGGTGAAGTAAAGATATTATTACATGAGCAGAACTCAGAACTTCTATATACATATTTATTCACATTTAATAAAACAGATATATCAACATATCCTTTACAATTATTCTTAAGAGATGTTTCTTTACAACTATTTTAATTTATAACAACAATCTTGCAGTAGCCTACTTCCAAGCAGTTTCACCTGTGGTCCATTTATTGAGATCCACAGGCAGGCTGTAAGACGACTAGCAGTAGAGCTAACGTTAGCATCATTGTCACCGGTGCTAGATTAAAGTTTGGTGCATTTAAAAAAACACAGATATTTTCACTGCTTTTAAGACTGTTTTAATATAAATTAATTATTTCATATTAACTACACTAACGTAACGTGTGTAGTTCTCTTATATACCTCACTAACATCACAAAGCGGTGCAGAGGAGAGGGCAACGCAGTAGTAGACACTACCAGCACATGAATGAGATAAATATCAGAAGCATTTAGTTTATTTAATAAAGTAGCACTTGTTTTAGCCCTCCATGGTTCAAATCTCACTTGGAGTAACTAGCGTCGCTAACTATAACTGAGTCAAAATTCACACAGCACTTTATTATGGTGAGTAGAGCCGAGAAACATGAGTTTGGAGAAGCACCGTCTTTTTACAAATCTGTGGTTTTGGCGTTAAATACAATGAGGGAACAAAAACAGTTAACCCTAAAAATGTCTGTCTGCAAGTATTACTTCACAGGTGTCACCTATGCAAATGTAAACACTACCAATTTGAGTCCACATTTCAACATCACAGGACAGCTGAGCAGGTAGCACCTTCAAGGCAAGGCAAGGCAAGTTTATTTATATAGCACAATTCAGACACAAGGCCACTCAAAGTGCTTTACAGGGGCAAGATTAGAATACATAAAACACATTATAAAACATTTAAAAGCGAATAAAAGAAGCAAATAAAAAAAATTATAATTAAAACTCGATTTTAAAACATAATAAAAGAAGCAAATAAAATGAAAATTGCAAGTTAAAAAGGAAACAGAAAAGTCTTCAGACTCGATTTAAAAGAACTGAGAGTTGCAGCAGACCTCAAGTTCTCTGGGAGTTTGTTCCAGAGATTTGGAGCATAAAAACTAAAAGCTGCTTCTCCTCGTTTAGTCCTAACTCTAGGGACTGTAAGTAAACCTGTTCCAGACGACCTAAGGGCTCTGGACGGTTCATAACTTATCAGCATATCAGTAATGTATTTTGGCCCTAAACCATTTAGTGCTTTATAAACCAACATCAGACATTTAACATTCAGTTAAAACATTCAGTTAAAAAACAATTGTCTCTTGTTGATGCCTGTCAACAATCCTACTGGTTCAGAAAGATACAAAAAAATAACAAGTTCTGTGGGGACGTCAAAAGATTTGCAGTCCTTTTCAGTAGTTCAAGATGTGGGCTTTCGTCACCCAATGAAAACTAGTTCCGCAGCATAGGCAGCCAGGGGGAAACTATGAATTATGTAAACAAATACATTTAAAAAAAAAATAGATGGCGGATACCTAATTGGCACTTTACATCCTGAATATAATTTTTAATTGAAAACAGTGACTAACGATTATTTTAATAATCGATTAATCGGTCGATTATTTTTTCGATTAATCGATTAATCGGATTAAAAAAAGATTGTAATTGCCGCATCTTTATTCAAAAACTGAACATTACTTCAAATTCACAGTGCAGACTGAAGTGTCAAAACACCAGGTTACTGCTCCAACGTCCCGCAACTGAACATCACATTCACAGTGAGACTGAAGAGTCAAAACACCAGGTTACTGCTCCAACGTCCCGGAACTATTAAAAGTAATATTAAATGATAAAATATTCAAAATAAACTTAACTGGGATAACACAAAAAAAAACATACAATGTATGATATACATTTATACAGTATAAGGGATGTCCATGGTAAACCAGTGTGATATACATTTATACAGTATATAAGGGATGTCCATGGTAAACCAGTGTGATATACATTTATACAGTATGTAAGGGATGTCCATGGTAAACCAGTGTGATATACATTTATACAGTATATAAGGGATGTCCATGGTAAACCAGTGTGATATACATTTATACAGTATATAAGGGATGTCCATGGTAAACCAGTGTGATATACATGTATACAGTATGTAAGGGATGTCCATGGTAAACCAGTGTGATATACATTTATACAGTATATAAGGGATGTCCATGGTAAACCAGTGTGATATACATTTATACAGTATGTAAGGGATGTCCATGGTAAACCAGTGTGATATACATTTATACAGTATGTAAGGGATGTCCATGGTAAACCAGTGTGATATACATTTATACAGTATGTAAGGGATGTCCATGGTAAACCAGTGTGATATACATTTATACAGTATATAAGGGATGTCCATGGTAAACCAGTGTGATATACATTTATACAGTATATAAGGGATGTCCATGGTAAACCAGTGTGATATACATTTATACAGTATATAAGGGATGTCCATGGTAAACCAGTGTGATATACATTTACACAGTATATAAGGGATGTCCATGGTAAACCAGTGTGATATACATTTATACAGTATGTAAGGGATGTCCATGGTAAACCAGTGTGATATACATTTATACAGTATATAAGGGATGTCCATGGTAAACCAGTGTGATATACATTTATACAGTATAAGGGATGTCCATGGTAAACCAGTGTGATATACATTTATACAGTATGTAAGGGATGTCCATGGTAAACCAGTGTGATATACATTTATACAGTATGTAAGGGATGTCCATGGTAAACCAGTGTGATATACATTTATACAGTATGTAAGGGATGTCCATGGTAAACCAGTGTGATATACATTTATACAGTATGTAAGGGATGTCCATGGTAAACCAGTGTGATATACATTTATACAGTATGTAAGGGATGTCCATGGTAAACCAGTGTGATATACATTTATACAGTATGTAAGGGATGTCCATGGTAAACCAGTGTGATATACATTTATACAGTATGTAAGGGATGTCCATGGTAAACCAGTGTGATATACATTTATACAGTATGTAAGGGATGTCCATGGTAAACCAGTGTGATATACATTTATACAGTATGTAAGGGATGTCCATGGTAAACCAGTGTGATATACATTTATACAGTATGTAAGGGATGTCCATGGTAAACCAGTGTGATATACATTTATACAGTATGTAAGGGATGTCCATGGTAAACCAGTGTGATATACATTTATACAGTATATAAGGGATGTCCATGGTAAACCAGTGTGATATACATTTATACAGTATATAAGGGATGACCATGGTAAACCAGTGTGATATACATTTATACAGTATATAAGGGATGTCCATGGTAAACCAGTGTGATATACATTTATACAGTATGTAAGGGATGTCCATGGTAAACCAGTGTGATATACATTTATACAGTATATAAGGGATGTCCATGGTAAACCAGTGTGATATACATTTATACAGTATATAAGGGATGTCCATGGTAAACCAGTGTGATATACATTTATACAGTATATAAGGGATGTCCATGGTAAACCAGTGTGATATACATTTATACAGTATATAAGGGGATGTCCATGGTAAACCAGTCAACCGATAAGATTTTTTTTTTTTTTTCAAATGTATTTATTGGGTTTTATCATTTTTGTAAACAACAAGAACAAACACAAGGAACAACTGTCTCTGAGTCAAAATATATCATAAGGAAAAAAAATAAAAAATAATAATAATAATAATAATAATAATAATAATAATAATAATAATAATAATAATAATAATAATAATAATAATAATAGGCTTTCATACAAAAATATGTAGAAATATACATGATAAAAAAAAACAAAAAAAAAAAACAAGCATTGACTAAATAAAGTAGGGATCACAAATACACAGTTAAAGTTGCAGTGTGTAACATGACATCACTAAGTAAGCTCCAGAATGGAATACTGAAAAAAAAAAAATTCAGCCACTATGCACCAAATCAAACGCACCCATGGACATCACAACTACCCTCCACAAAATCCGCCAGGAAATAAAACCCAAAATTTTACACACTGCAGGTCCAAAAGAAAGTATAAAAATAAATAAAAAGAAGGGGGGGGGGGGGGTTCAGTTTTGGGCCAGAGTTGATAGCGAATTGAAATAATTTATAAAAGAAGACCATTTTTTTGTAAATTTGTTAGTGCAGCCTTTCACTGTTAATTTAATTTTCTCAAATTTAAAAAAAAACATTACATCTTGGAGCCAGATTTGAATTGATGGGGGATTAGGGGATTTCCACATGAGTAAAATACGGCGTCTTGCCAGAAGGGAAGTAAAAGCTAATGTTTCTGATTGTAAGGCTGTGATATGGGGTTGTTGAGATGGGGTTCCAAATATTGCGATAAAGGGGTCTGTTTTAATTTGGGCTCCTAGAACCTTCGTCATGGTCATAAAAAAGTAATTCCAGAATCTATTTAATGTGGGACAGTAAAAAAACATATGGCTCAAATTACAAGAGGAGGCGTGGCATCTGTCACATTGGTCCACAACGTTTGGGTAAATTTCCGATAGTCTAGACTTGCTAAAGTGGACTCTATGTAACATTTTAAACTGTATGAGCTGCAGCCTGGCACAAGGAGAGGATGAGCGTATACTATGCACAGCCTTATCCCACCATTGATCTGTCAGATCTACCCCAAGCTCACTCTCCCAAGATCTTTTGCTTTTGACAGTAGAATTGTTTTCCAGAGCCACGAGTTTGTCATAAATCTTAGATATTAGTGATTTCTGATGAGGTTTTAAGATCAGAAGGTCTTCCCGTGGCTGGTTAATAGAGAGGGAGGGATAACATGAAAAAAGAGCGGAGGCACAATGCCTAATCTGAAAGTACATAAATAAATGGGATGTAGGTCAATTCAAATGTTTGGACAGGTCTGAAAAAGTAGCAAAAGTACCGTCTTTATAAAGGTCTCTGAAAACTTTAATGCCTCGATTCTGCCATAACACGTAGGAGATACTCCCAACAGATGGGGGAAATAGATGATTGTTCACTATGGGCATCAGAGTGGATGCAGAGGAAAACTTAAAATGGCGCCTAAATTGGGACCAAATCCTCAGTGCAGATAGCACAATAGGATTCTTAGTGAAACTGGAAGGGTTAATGGGCAATGAAGATGTGAGTAAAGCCGGTAGTGCAGAGGAGAAACACGACTGGGTTTCAAGCTTTGGATTTGGGACTGCCTTCCTGTGTGTGACTGCAATGGACTTTTTCTCCTGTGTGTTTCTCTGATCAACGTAGAAGCCGTAACAGTAGCAGTGTCATATGTAATACAGTAGTGTGCTAAATGTTTTACTAATACTCCAAATAAATACAATGTATAATCCAGAACAAGGTGCAGCTGTACTTTTTGGTAAGGTTACGTAAGGGTTAATGCCCGACGAGGTGTCCAGGTATCAGGGGTTAATGGACACCGTGGAGGCGAGAACTGTCCGAAGGGCATTAACCCGCTTATACCATAGTCACCTACTAATAAAAATAATAATTAGACCACTCAGTTATATTTTCATGCCTTTTTGCGATCAAATTAGATTTTTTTTTAACGAAACTAGATTTGTTTCGAACGAATAACAACTTGTTTCCACAGCAACGCCCGAGACCTCGTATAATAACTGGAATACCCATTGCAAACCCATAAGGTTCTTATGTAATGAAAACGTAGTTCAGTACTCCAGTCAATAGGAACTACCAAGGATACGACCTAGCGACGACAGAATTTGGCTGTAATGGTGCGTTCAAATTGTACTGAGAGTCGGACCAAGGATACGAGCAACGGGAGACTGCGGCAGCTGTTAGCAACAGAGCTACTGTTATGCTAGCAAGAAGATACAAAGTCAAAAAACATTGCGCACGCTGTACAAACAGTAAATGTAATCAGCCAATATGTTTAACAACAGTTCCACCGAGCTAACAATGCATTTCCCCCAAAATAAATAACGCATTTCACGGAGAATATGACTGGCGAACATGTGTATTACGGGCTACAGCCTGAAGTTACGTGAGGCAGTGACTGACAGCAGTAGCCTGTGTCCAGATAGACAGTGCAGCCGGGCTTTGGTGGCTACATGTAAACTCAGTTATAAACCTTTTTCAAATTAAACAGGAGTATTACTCACCTTTTTAACGAGATCACCATTGACGTTTAACCAGAGGACATTAAGTTTAGCCAATTTATTGTACTACTATCGTTACTACAGCTCTTGTGTTACGAGCGTCATCCTGTGGTGTCCAGAGGCTATTGCACGGCAGGATATTTTAGGCTTTATAAATCCCTTATCAACACTGTTTAAACAGCGGCGAGCCGGCGACGCATTTAAGTGGACAGAATGTAAACAGTTCCATCTAGGTGTCCATACATCAGGGGTTAATCCACACCCATGGAATGTTCTCCAGCCAATCAGAATAGAGGATTCACACAGACTATGGTATAATCACGGATAACTGACACTGTGTTCCAAATCTCCTCCTCTTTCTTTTTTCTATTCTACATTCTACATCTGACCATAAAAATAATCTAGTTAGGATGCAGTATGCTACAACTGGGACATACTTTAACTTATTTATTTCATCCTAACATGGCTCCTTGATCTTGCCTCTTGCTTTTATATCCGTTGCATTCCAAAGTAGGGCATCTGGGTATTTCTAACCATACTAAATCTGACCACAAGAATTGGGACATCCTAAATATTTTTTCTACCAAACTAAATAGCAGAAAGCATGGGGATTGGAATGCAGCCTGACCTTCTCACCCTATCTCTAAGGGAGATGCCAGCCACCCTTCTGAGAAAACCCATTTCAGCCGCTTGTCCCCGCAAAAGGAACCAAGATCATCCGTTAGATCCAGAGCTTTGCCTTCTGACTCGAGCTCTCCTTTCGTTTTGTAATGTGAATGCAATTAAAAATGTTTATAGCCTGTTTTTGGTTGGTACACAAAAAAGTTATTAAAAAAAATTGCCT
>CASHTC010000546.1:27500-30000 GCA_949357725.1 Hyperoplus immaculatus
CATCGTACTTCATTTAGCCCGGTCCTGCCAGACCATCGTACTTCATTTAGCCCGGTCCTGCCAGACCATCGTACTTCATTTAGCCCGGTCCTGCCAGACCATCGTACTTCATTTAGCCTGGTCCTATAAAAGACCATCGTACTTAATTTAGCCTGGTCCTGCCAGACCATCGTACTTCATTTAGCCCTGTCCTGCCAGACCATCGTACTTCATTTCATTTGTACAGAAGGTCTGGAATCGCTCAATTGACAAACGTTAACTCACTTGGAGGCGGGTGTCTGTTGAAGTTTAAAACTATTGGATCTGCCCAGGGCCACTCTGGATCTGCCAACCAATCGCATAACGTTTGGTCGTGACGTTATGTCATGCGCCGGCTTCTGACTACAACTGAAACTGGCGCACGACCTCAACGTCATTGTTCTCAACCACTCCCTCTGTTCGCTGATTGGACCGGTAGAAAATCTGGCTCTGAAAAACCCACAAATATACTGCCGACCCAGACTGACTACTGAAGGGAAATGAAAATTGAGTGGAAGTAGGTAGGCGGGCGGTGCCAGGCTAAGTCAATATGGTATTATAATCAATATCTGGACCTGATCAGTTTCGTGTCAGGACCCTTGAGTCATGTAACTGGATTATTGTGTATTTGTGTGTGTGTGTGTGTGTGTGTGTGTGTGTGTGTGTGTGTTTGTTAAGGTTAAGACATGCGGCGGAGCTGTGTTGTAGATTAAATGTGATAATGTGTTTTGAGAAAAAGTCCAAAGTAGCAGAGAAAGGATTCATTTTCCTCTTCAGTGGAGCAGACGAGTGGAAACACACACACACACAGAAACAAACACACACACACACACACACAGAAACAAACACACACACCACACACACACGCACACAAACACACACTAACACACACACAGAAACTAACACACACACCACACACACACACACACACACACACACACAAGGCAAGGCAAGGCAAGGCAAAGCAAGGCAAGTCTATTTCTATAGCACAATTCAAACACAAGGCCACTCAAAGTGCTTTACAGGGGCAAGATTAAAATACATAACACGCATTAGAAGACATTTAAAAGCGAATGAAAAGAAGTAAAACGTATAAATAAAATAAAAATTGCAGGTTAAAATGGAAACAGAAAAGTCTTCAGATGCGATTTAAAAGAACTGAGGGTTGCAGCAGACCTCAAGTTCTCTGGGAGTTTGTTCCAGAGATTTGGTGCATAAAAACTAAATGCTGCTTCTCCTCGTTTAGTCCTAACTCTTGGGACTGTAAGTAGACCTGTCCCAGACGACCTAAGGGCTCTGGACGGTTCATAACATATCAGCAGATCAGTAATGTATTTTGGCGCTAAACCATTTAGTGCTTTATAAACCAACATCAGTATTTTGAAATCAATTCTTTGAGTGACAGGAAGCCAGTGTAAAGACCTCAGAACTGGGGTAATGTGATCCACTTTTTTGGTCCTAGTGAGGACTCGAGCAGCAGCTTTCTGAATTAGCTGAAGCTGTCTGATTGATTTTTTTGGAAGGCCTGCAAGGACACTGTTACAGTAGTGAAGTCTACTAAAGATAAATGCATGGACAAGTTTTTCTAAATCTTGCTGAGACATAAGTCCTTTAATTCTTGATATGTTTTTAAGGTGGTAGTAGGCTGACTTAGTAATTGATTTAATGTGTTTCTTGAAATTCAAGTCAGAGTCTATGACAACACCAAGATTTGTGGCTTGGTGTGTAGTTTCTAACATAATGGATTTAAGCTGTGCGCTGACTTTTAATTGTTCATCCCTGGCACCAAAGACAATTACTTCAGTTTTGTCGTTGTTTAATTGAAGAAAGTTTTGGCACATCCAATCATTGATTTGTTCAATGCACTTACTCAGTGCCTGTATCGGACTATAGTCTCCTTGTGACATGGTTATGTAAATGTGTGTGTCGTCTGCATAATTATGGTAGCATAATTTGTTCTTATTCATAATCTGAGCTAGTGGGAGCATGTAGATGTTAAACAGAAGAGGGCCAAGAATGGAACCTTGGGGGACCCCGCATTCAATATTTGTCCGCTCAGATGTGAAATTGCCTATTGACACATAGTAGTCTCTATCCTTTAAGTAGGATTCAAACCAGCTTAGTACAGTTCCAGAGAGTCCAACCCAGTTTGCTAGTCGGTCTAGTAATATGCTGTGGTCAACTGTGTCGAACGCAGCACTGAGATCCAGTAAAACTAATGCAGAGCTTTTGCCACTGTCTGTGTTTAAATGGATGTCATTGAGGACCTTAACCAGAGCAGTCTCAGTGCTGGTGGTGTTGTCGAAATCCTGACTGGAAGACATCAAAGCAGTTATTCATTGCTAAGTAGTTATTTAGCTGTTGATAAACAGCTTTTTCAATGAAACACACACACACACACACACACACACACACACACACACGAGTCAGCCTAGCCATCTGTGTGTGTGTGTGTCAGTCTGTGTGTGTGTGTGTGTGTGTG
>CASHTC010000546.1:35000-36819 GCA_949357725.1 Hyperoplus immaculatus
CAAGTATGCATATGTTTCATTTCGGGAATAGACTCGAATGGTTTTATTGTTGATTTTGAATTGGGGGTCGCGGTCTAGCTTCGACCGATACCACCTATTCCCGCCGCTCCTCCTTTCAAAGAACGTCGCGCACTTGGACTCCTTGACCTCCAGGCCCGACCACCGAAGGAAGGCATCAGTCTTGTGCAACATGTCCTGCACAACCTTTTCCTGGCGGGATGCCATTTGCACATCGTCGGCAAAAGCTTGTACAGGATTTGGGGAGATGGTTCCAGGTGGAGCGCTTTGGCACATCCACTCTATCCACCTATTGATTGACAGAATGAAGTTAATTGCGCTCCACGGGCAGCCCGTCTTGATCCCGATGCGCAGTGGAATGTGTTCAGTGAGCTCGGCTCCGCAGATGACCTGAACGAAAGAGCCTTGGTACACATCTTTAACGATGTCGATGTAACATTGAGGGAGATGTATTTCCTCCAGAGCTCTTAACATGATATTATGAGGGAGTGTGCCAAATGCGTCACGGAAATCGAGAAACACTGAATAAAACTTTGCACTTTCGTGTTTAAAGTCATCTATGGCAGTTTTTAGACAGAATACATGTTCATTCATGCCTTGCCTTTCTATATATGCCTTTTGTTTAGTGGACATCATGTTTGCGTCCACCAGCCATGGTAGTATGCGCCCAAGAATGCATTTCATAAACAGTTTGTAGATCGTAGGTAGGAGAGAAATGTCTCTCCAAGTGGTGGGGTCATTTGGAATATTATCTTTTTTGGGTATTCTGTGGATTAGCGCTCCCTTCCATGACTCGGGCACGCGCCTGTTAGTGAGACAAGTGTTGAAGATTGGCAGCAATTTTTCTTTCACGCTTGTTAGCTTTAACATTTCATAAGTGACCCCATCACTACCACTGGACTTATTGTTTGGCAACCTGGCTAGGACATTTCGCACTTCATCCTCTGTGAAAGGAGAGGATACTGGAGGAAACTCTGGCTCTGGTGAGAGAAGTGAGTCGGCCCATGGTGGAAGCAGAGGGGCGTCGTCTATTGAGGTACTGCCTTCACATTTATTATGATAATATGCCTGCACATCTTGAGTGTTACTGGGGCAAGGTGGTGTCAGAGGATACTCGCTGTTATTCAGTATGATTTGAATGGCTTTCTTTCTGCGATGTTGCCACAAATAAGCCAATTTGTCACGGGTTATCTTTGTTGCACGAGAGTTCCGATGTCCGAATTGCGGTTGTATTACGTCTCTCAGAAAGCGCAATTGCGCTTCAATCCACGGGCACAGGGCCTCGGTAGACGCGTCCGATGGGCAGGATTTAACCAGCGGTAGCTTTTTTAATACTCTACAGGTGAATTTCAGAAAGGGCAGTCCGTACGGCCTCCCACTACGGCTCTCGGCAGAGAATATCCCATTCCGAAAATAAACACCATTTAGAAGAGATATTAATTTAAACCACTTAGCTGGGTCCGCCGAACATTTGTACTGGTTCTTCTCGTGGAGATGTTTTGTATCCAGTGTTTGTCTGAAGGCCCTCTCCTTGATCTGGAAAGTAATCCATTGTTCATTTGTCAGTTTGTTGTCGGTAGTAAAATCCACAGATTGAAGCTCCTCTCCCGACAGGTGTAGCTCCGGAGTCGGGTCATAGCCGCGCCACTTCTGTTTGTAGATCCTACCGCTCGTTAAGGCTTGCTTATGCGCTGTTTTGATCGCTGACAGTAGACACATTATCAGGATCGTCTTCTGGAGCATTTTGCATCTATTTGCGTTTACGGCGGCAATTACGACGGGGTAACACACACACACACAC
>CASHTC010000548.1:0-19359 GCA_949357725.1 Hyperoplus immaculatus
CCTGTGTGTCCAGATTAAAGCCTATCACTGTCATGATCCCGTTTGGGCTCCTTGGCCTTAGATGTGTTTTCCCTTTTCACCTGTTTTCTGTGTGCTGAGCTAATTGCAGGGGTGGAGCCAGGTGTGCTGGAGTCAATCAACAACATTCACAGCTGCCTTCAATCCTCATCAACTGCTCTACTTATACCCGGGCCTACCTTCCAGACACTGCCAGATAGTAGCTTCTGTTCTCACACAGTCAGTTCACCCTCTCGCTCACCTGTTTTCAGCCATGCTCTGTTGCACGTTTTCCTGGGTAACCCTTGTTTCTCTGCCACAGTTCTCCCGGCCTGACTCCAGCCACCAGCTTCAGCCCTAGCTCTCCAGCACTACTCCTCGGACCCCTCCTGCCTGCCCGCTCTAGCCTGCTTCCACTCAGCCCCCTGGACTTGCCCCGTTGCTCTCTCCCTGGACCCCCATGCCAGCCAGCTTCCCTCCCCGGATCACGGTCCTAACACCCTGCTGGTTTTCTCCTGAAATAAATCTTCTTTTACTTACACTGTCTCTGCGCCTGTGTCCTCCAGACCCAACCGTAACAGTACAATCTGGCCTTAAACATGGACACAGCAGAGACGGACTCCCTCCACCAGGCATTGGCAGCGCAGGGAGTGCTCGTAGGGAAACACGAGCAGACTCTCCGAGATGTCTTCTCCACGTTAAGTGGGCTCTCCACCTGTGTTACTGCTATGGGGCAGCAACTCAACGTTGTCTCGGCACACCTCACTCCCCCAGCTCCTGCCGACCCCGGTCGTCTTCAACAGGGTCCTGCCTCGGCTCCGCCGCTTCTCCAAGCCCGTGAACCCCGTGTCCCGGCGCCGCAGCGCTATTCAGGTGACTTTGGGGCATGTAGGCCTTTTCTGATTCAGTGCACCTTAGCGTTTGAGCAACAGCCATCTACCTATGTCACAGACAGAGCCAAGATCTCCTATATAATCAGTTTACTCACGGGTAAAGCATTAACCTGGGCATCAGCAGTATGGGAGGGTCAGTCAGCTGTTTGTTTTTCTTTTGCTTTATTTTTGGCTGAGATGAAGAAGGTGTTCGATCACCCGGTGCGCGGCAGGGATGCCACCAAGCGACTCCTCACACTTCGACAGGGTACCCACAGCGTAGCTGAGTATTCAGTAGACTTCAGAGCGCTAGCGGCAGAGACGGGGTGGAATGATGAGGCGCTGCAGGGGGCATTTCTCAACGGACTAGCCGATCCAGTTAAGGATGAGTTAGCAGTTCGGGACGAATCAGCTAGCTTGGACGAGTTAGTGGCCCTAGCTATCAGACTTGATAATCGCCTTAGAGAGCGTCGTAGGGAAAGAGCCGGGCGGTCTCATGACCCGTTCTCCTCCCGTTCTCCCTCAGTTCCTATAAGACACTCCCCAGGTCGTAGCTCCAGTCAGTCCCCTGATTCCTTTGTCCTTCCCTCCTCCTCGGCAGAGGAGCCCATGCAGCTGGGCCGAGCCAAACTTTCCAATGCTGAGCGTTTTCGGAGGATAAATGAAGGGCTCTGCATCTACTGCGCTCAACCCGGTCACTTCCTGAGCTCCTGTCCCCAGCGGCCAAAAGGGAGTGCTCCCCAGTAACGGTGGGAATACTGGTGAGCAAGATCACATCGGAACCTTTCCCCCAATCTCGCATGCAACTGCGGGCTACGCTCTCCTGGAACCAACAAACCCATTCACTGTTCGCTCTGGTGGACTCTGGAGCTGACGAGAGCTTTCTGGATGCAGACTTCGTTGCCAGAGCAGGTATTGCCACTCGACCGCTCGCTACTCCCCTCAATGCCCAGGGACTTAATGGGAAGCTGCTGGCACGGGTTACCCATCGCACAGAGCCTCTTCGCCTTGTCCTGTCAGGCAACCACCATGAGGTAATACAGTTTCACATTATCTCTTCCCCTCACACTCCCTTAGTTTTGGGTCAGCCTTGGTTAAGGTTACACAATCCCCACATCAACTGGGCGACTAGTCGTGTACTAAGTTGGAGTGATTATTGCCTCTCGTCTTGCCTGCGGTCCGCCCTTTCCCCAGCAGAGGGAGCCACTGTGCCTTTAAAGCTTGAGCCCCCTGACCTGTCTGAAGTCCCTGCCGCATATCACAGTATGGGAGAGGTATTTAGTAAGCAACGTGCTCTCTCTATGCCCCCTCACTGGCCCTATGACTGTGCTATTGATCTTCTTCCAGGTGCTCCTTTGCCATCCAGTCGTCTGTATAACCTGTCCCGGCCTGAACGGGAGACAATGGAGACATACATCAAGGAGTCCCTTGCTTCAGGTATTATCCGACCTTCGTCATCTCCTGTCGGGGCTGGGTTTTTCTTTGTGGCCAAGAAGGATCGTTCCCTGCGTCCCTGCATAGACTATAGGGGTCTTAACAATATCACTATCAAGAACAAGTATCCTCTGCCTTTAATTAACTCTGCTTTTGAATCCCTCCACGGTGCCACAGTTTTCAGCAAGCTTGATCTCCGCAATGCTTATCACCTTGTCCGCATTCGGAAGGGTGACGAATGGAAGACTGCATTTAAGACTCCCCTCGGACATTTTGAATATCTGGTAATGCCTTTTGGTCTCACTAATGCCCCCGCTGTCTTCCAAGCTCTGGTTAATGATGTGCTCCGTGACCTCTTAAATCGCAGGGTGTTTGTGTACTTGGACGACATACTGATTTTCTCTCGCTCACAGGAGGAACATGTCCAACACGTGAAGCAGGTGTTACAGCGACTCCTGGAAAACAAGCTGTATGTCAAGGCAGAGAAGTGCAAGTTCCATGTGGACTCCGTGGACTTCCTGGGGTACATCATAGAGCGAGGGCAGGTGAGGGCCGACCCCGAGAAGGTACAGGCGGTGGCACAGTGGCCTCAACCCGTGACCCGGAAGCAGCTCCAGCGCTTTTTGGGCTTTGCCAACTTCTACCGACGGTTTGTCAAGGATTACAGTCGAGTAGCGGCTCCCCTCACTGGACTTACCTCCCCAGCTATCCCCTTCTCTTGGAACCCTGAGGCTGAGGCGGCGTTCGTGGAACTGAAGAGGCGGTTCACTTCAGCCCCCATTCTCATTCATCCCAACCCGGCTCTACAGTTCGTGGTCGAGGTCGACGCTTCGGACTCCGGGGTAGGGGCGGTCCTCTCTCAATGCTCCCCGGAGGACCAGAAGCTTCATCCCTGTGCCTTCTTCTCCAGACGCCTGTCTCCCGCAGAGCACAACTACGACGTCGGCAACAGGGAACTGCTAGCGGTTAAGCTAGCGCTTGAGGAGTGGAGGCACTGGTTGGAGGGGGTGGAGATCCCTTTTATTGTTTGGACTGATCACAAGAACCTGTCCTATATCCAGTCCGCCAAGCGCCTTAACTCCCGCCAAGCCCGCTGGGCATTGTTCTTTGGTCGATTTAACTTCCAGCTCACCTTTCGACCAGGGTCCAAGAATGGGAAGCCGGATGCCTTGTCCCGACAGTTTGCCGTCGACCACGGTCTCTCCAGTCCCGATACCATCATCTCCCCTGGCTGTGTGGTGGGGGCAGTCAGGTGGCAGATTGAAGCACGGATCCGAGAGGCGCTGAGGGAGGAACCGGATCCGGGAACCGAGCCGCAGGGTCGGCTGTTCGTGCCAAGTGCTGTCCACTCCAAGGTCCTCCAGTGGGTGCATAATTCCCGTTTCTCCTGCCACCCGGGTGTTAACCGCAGCCTGTCCCTGGCCAAGCGACACTTCTGGTGGCCCACCATCGAGGCTGACACCCGTGCCTTCGTGCTCGCCTGCACTGTCTGCGCACGCAGTAAGTCCTCGCATCAACCCTCCTCAGGTTTGCTCCGTCCCCTCCCGGTGCCTGGGCGCCCCTGGAGTCACATTGGTCTCGACTTCGTCACCGGTCTCCCGCTGTCCGAAGGTAATTCTACCATACTCACCATTGTTGATAGATTTTCCAAGGCTGTCCATTTTGTGCCTCTGCCCAAGCTTCCTACAGCGTCTGAGACTGCTGATCTCCTGGTTCAGCATGTGGTCCGCCTCCACGGGATCCCTGCTGACGTGGTCTCCGATCGGGGTCCACAATTCGTGTCCCAGGTATGGAGGGCTTTCTGTCGTGAGTTAGGATCCTCTGTCAGTCTCTCCTCAGGCTACCACCCCCAGACGAACGGGCAGACGGAGCGGGCCAATCAGGACCTCGAAGCTGCGCTACGCTGTGTTACTACTCGGAACCAGTCTTCCTGGAGCACTCACCTGCCATGGGTTGAATACGCCCACAACTCCCTGACAAGTGCAGCTACTGGTATGTCCCCATTCGAATGTTCCCTTGGATATCAACCCCCTCTGTTCCCAGCACAGGAGGGCGACATCGCGGTGCCATCTGTCCGGGCCCACCTTCGACGCTGTCGTAAGGTCTGGAGGGACGCTCGCGCTGCCCTGCTCCGTTCCACCGAGCGCAATCGGCGCATGGCAGACAGACACCGGGTTCCAGCACCACAGTTCACACCAGGTCAGAAGGTTTGGCTCTCTTCTAAAAACATCCCACTCAACACTGAGTCTAAGAAGCTGTCCCCACGTTACATTGGTCCTTTTGAAATCGAAACTGTTATCAACCCATCCGCTGTCAAATTAAAACTGCCATTATCTATGAAGATTCACCCCACATTCCACGTTTCCCAGCTTAAGCCTGTCTCCACCAGCCCTCTGTGCCCTCCAGCTACACCCCCTCCACCTCCCCGCATGATTGATGATCACCCCGCCTACACAGTCCGGCGGATCCTGGATATTCGCCGCCGTGGTCGGGGCTTTCAGTACTTGGTGGACTGGGAGGGTTATGGTCCTGAGGAGAGGAGCTGGATATCTCGCCAGCTCATCCTCGATCCCTCCCTTATTAAGGAGTTCCACCGGGACAACCCAGGGAAGCCCGGTGGCTCGCCTGGAGGCTCTCATTGAGGGGGGGGTACTGTCATGATCCCGTTTGGGCTCCTTGGCCTTAGATGTGTTTTCCCTTTTCACCTGTTTTCTGTGTGCTGAGCTAATTGCAGGGGTGGAGCCAGGTGTGCTGGAGTCAATCAACAACATTCACAGCTGCCTTCAATCCTCATCAACTGCTCTACTTATACCCGGGCCTACCTTCCAGACACTGCCAGATTGTAGCTTCTGTTCTCACACAGTCAGTTCACCCTCTCGCTCACCTGTTTTCAGCCATGCTCTGTTGCACGTTTTCCTGGGTAACCCTTGTTTCTCTGCCACAGTTCTCCCGGCCTGACTCCAGCCACCAGCTTCAGCCCTAGCTCTCCAGCACTACTCCTCGGACCCCTCCTGCCTGCCCGCTCTAGCCTGCTTCCACTCAGCCCCCTGGACTTGCCCCGTTGCTCTCTCCCTGGACCCCCATGCCAGCCAGCTTCCCTCCCCGGATCACGGTCCTAACACCCTGCTGGTTTTCTCCTGAAATAAATCTTCTTTTACTTACACTGTCTCTGCGCCTGTGTCCTCCAGACCCAACCGTAACAATCACTGTAGAAAGCAAGATTAAAGTACATCGAGTATAGAATACACATTAGAAAATCGAATGAGAAATAAAACATTTTAAACATTTTAAATAAAATAGAAATGACAGGTTTAAAGGGAAACTGAAAAGTTAGGATTCTGATTATTTTCTTATTACAAATGTGCTTTTCTTATTATTTTTCAGATGTGCGTAAACCTCCCGTGGCCCACCGAGACCTGAGCAGCTCCAACGTGCTGGTGAGAGCAGACGGGACATGTGCCCTGTGTGACTTTGGCTGCTCCACCATCCTGCACTCTAGTTCAGTTCAGACTCACACGTCACAGATAGGGGTAAGATCCAGGTCCAGAACCTACTAACAATTATTATTTCCCAGTTAAAGGTGCTACGAGGAACATTGATATATGTCTGAAACTGTCAAATTTTTCCTCTGACAATCATAAATTACATGTAACAGCAAACGAGACCATCAGTGCAAAGAATGCTTTTTTTATATCGTTTTTCTTAATTCTTTTGTCATTAACGGTATGCTGGCCAAATAACTACAGCTAGTAGCGTGGTAAAAACACTACCGCTTTTGACCAAAGTGAGTGCAAAAATGAACACAAACTGAAAGTTTCCTCGGAGCACCTTTTAAGTGAAATCGATAAAAAGGCAAACTTTCATCACCTCATCTAAAAAAGATGCTCATTCTGTAATGTCGCTGCTTTTGTAGTTGTTAAAATTCCCCTTGAATAATAAAAAGTAAAAACAGTGGTGATATTGAATACATTCAAAACACCCAAATCTAATGTTCTCTCCCTCTCAGGGTCACTCTCAGCTGGGTACGCTGCGCTACATGTCCCCAGAGGTCCTGGAAGGCTCCATCAACCTCAGGAACTCCTGGAGTCTGATGCAGGGCGACGTCTACGCTCTGGGGCTGCTGCTGTGGGAGGTCTGGATGCGCTGCTACGATTTATTTGAAGGTAAATTTCCTTTTAATACTATATTCTATCCATCTACACCTGATAATGAGACGATACGATAGATAGATATGTCTATTGAATCGTGAACTGGGATTTGTAAGATTAACAAAAGATGAATAAGTATGATAGCCTATGTGTCATGAATGAATTATTAAATATTATTAAATATATACAGGTGCAGCTCGGAAAATTAGAATATCAATGAAAAGTAACATTTTTCCTGTAATTTAAATCAGTAAAAAATGTAAGAAATCTCAGGGAGAGAGACTGAGGAAAGGTGGATGGATGGATGGATGGATGTTGACGTTGATAGAAATGTCGCCCTCTGCAGGCGGTGTGGCTCCACAGCATCTGTTGCCGTATGAGTCAGAGCTGGGAGCCGAGTTGTCACTGGAGAGACTCGTCATGCACGTGTTTCAACAGGAAGAGAGACCAGCCATACCAGAACACTGGGAACTGTTATCACAGGTATTACAGCTACTCATGTGCTGCTGACTTTAACATAAAAGTGTGTCTGTATTGGCTAAATAGCAATATGTTTTTAAATTTCACCTTCATTTAAAGAACATGGCAGTGTTCCTATGCCCATACTTTCTGCTATTTCGTAGTGCAGAAAAAGATTAAGGATGTCAAAATTCTTTCGGTAAGATTTAGTACAATTAACAATACTGACGTCATCCACTACATCCTAGGCCAAGATTTTTAGTGTTGAAATCAGCATGCTATTTGAGCGAATCTGACACACAATCTAGTGCACACCTGAAGTGACTTCACAAGGAATGCATGGCTAGTTCTTATTTACAATAGCAGTTGTGACAGCCATTGAGTGAAAGGGGGAGTGCTAGGAGATAAAATACATTAGACAAAAAATACAATTACAAAATGACATACAAATGATGATGATGATAGCAAATGATTTGAGTTTGTCAATGTGTTGACATTTTGACCACATTGTCCCCTCCCTCTCAGGGGTCAGCTCTGCAGGAGATCCTGACAGATTTGTGGGACTCGGAACCCGACGCTCGACTGACCGCTCAGTGTGTTGTGGACAGACTAGCCTCTCTTCAGGCTTGTTACTCTACATGACTTTGTGTGTTTGTTTTTGGTTGACTTGCTGTAATCTACTACATATGAAATGGTAAATGGACTTGACTTATATAGCGCTTTTTTTAGACGATTTTCTCAGCTCCAAAGCGCTTTACATTTCTTACCACATTCACCCATTCACACACACACACACACACTCACTCACTCACTCACTCACTCACTCACTCACTCACTCACTCACTCACTCACTCACTCACTCACTCACTCACTCACTCACTCACTCTCTCTCTCTCTCTCTCTCACACACACACACACACACACACACACACACTCGTACACCAATGGCAGTGGAATATCAAGCATTTGCACTAGTTCTGTTTGTGTAACCAATGTTTAGTTTTTCAATATATCGTAATAAGTTTGAACTACACTATATACGTGGCCCTTTAACTTGAACAATGTTTCCTTTACTCTTTATCTCTATTAGATACTTACTACTGGTGTATTGAAATGTAATTCAGGTGTATTACAGAAAAACTGAAAACTGTGTCCATAATGGTTTAATATGAAGTATGGTTAATTAATGTTATTCCTTCAATCTCAGCGGTCTGTTTTTGTGTTTTGAATTGCTTGTTCATTTTTGTGACGTTGATATTTAGATGTTGGGGTTGTTAAAATATAACACTGTTGGCCCTTTTTACAACGGGCATTTTGACTTGTCATAGTGGAAAAATCTCAGGTCATACTTTATGGCTTTGTGACATACCAGTGAGAAAAGGTGGAGAACACACCCTTCTCACTGGAAACATTTTGTCATGTCACAATAGAATAGGTGCAGGTGTAAATTATAATGTATGGGGGCTGCATTCCATTTAGCTACTTCAGTTTCAGGGTCCTATTGTTGTGCATAATGCGTCACACTTGGTACAAAATGTAGCCATTGTTAACCGTTTCAGGAGAGGGGGATTTGTTTACATTTGAAGACTTTGCAATTAGTTTACAAAACAGATTTTCTCTACATGTTTTTCTTAGTATTGAATAATTATATAATAAAAACCTGGAGCCAAATTTCAGACTATACATGTTTATAAACCAAACTGTAGGTCCTGCTGTTGTAAACAACGACAACAGTGAAACGATAACTTTTCAGGAAGCTTTCTAACTTCGAACAGTTTTCCAGGGATCCAATTTTCCTATGAGGAAAGTTTCTTTATTCAGCTATGAGAATAGACCTTACACAACATTAACTTATCTAACACAAGTTAGTCGTTTAAGGTCATTAATAACACCTGCTGTGATTGTCTACTGACTGTAAGTAGGCTACCTGTCCTGGACCCTGGAAGTAACACATCTAAATAAAAGGCAGAAATCTTTATTGTATTTTTTGCTATTTGTTTAATATCTTTTGTTTTTGTTTGAATTAAATGTGTTGAAGCACTATGAAAAGCCGTGTGTTGTATGACATTCTGTTTTCAGAACTGTTCATCTATGATAATGGATTTATGTGGGACTTGAGTTGGCCTATGAATATCAGGTGTGCGTATCTGGCTCCTCCCTTTTAAAATATCCCTTACAATATTTGGGATTAAACATCAATTCCAATCTCATTAGCTTTTGTAGCACAGAAACACGTAGATCAACTTTTCATCCGGAGCTGACAGGATTTTTGCCATACCGTGCGTAGCGGACAGGCGTGGCTTCCATATTATTTACTGCTTCCGTGCAGCTGAACGCGGAAGTCAGAAAAAGGTTAAGAACTTTCTTTATATATCCATGGTTAAGACGAATTTCTGACGGATCTCAAGCAAAGTGTCACAAGGTAAGCTTGTTAATAAATATATCCGTAGACAGAGAGACAGCGATAAGAGCCATGCCATGTATGAAACGAAACAACGTAACAATTCAAGAGAGACTGTTTATTTTGATTTCTTTCGTATCATACCTGCAGAAAGTTGAGAAATCAGTGGTGGAAGTTGAGGCTTTAGACAACAATATAAATGTCATGCAATAGCCTGCACGTCATGATCTGTTATACTATACGTCAAGTTATGTAGGCCTACGTGTGTGAAAACAATATGGGCGATATTGTTTCCGATTTAGATATATTTTGTATTGTTTTAAAAGTTTGAAAACTAAACTCCACTTTGTTGAAGGCAGCTTGATTCCAGGACTGAAAATAGTTTTGAGTTTAATGAAACTGCATTTGTGAGTGTAGGCTATGTTTCTATATTCTCACACAAACATGTCAAACCATAATAATCAACCAATTTAGATGGATAGATAAAATACATTCATCCCCTTGGGGAAATTCAGGTATGCAGTAGCTGACATAGCAATAGCCTATAATTGACAGAAAAAAGTCAGTAAAATACCTCAATAAAAAGCGAGCAATATTAAACATAGGCTAAATAAAAAAAATGTTTTAGAGCAAGTGGTTAACTCTTTGTAAAATATAGAATTGAGACACCATCAATTTCTGTTTGATTTCAAATGTCTGGGACACTGATAATGTCTAATATTTTCATGCTTGCCTGGAAATAATAAGAAAGTTTGCGACAATTTTTGTTATGAAAGTACAACAAAGTAGTCATATATATATATAAAGGTCTACAACCAATTTAATCAAATCAGAAAAACAGTTGTACACGTTTCACAATAGATGACTGGAAAAAGGAGATGTATTATGTCAGTAACAGTAACGTTTGTGGGGAAGAAACAGGAGAGAGAGAATGATTCAGCAGTTCTATGAAACCCACAGTGAAACATGGTGGTGGGAATGTTTAAGTTGTTTTAAATGTATATGATCATTTTCAATGTGTTCAATGTTACACCCTTGATATAAATAGCTATTAACATCCAATGTAATTTTACTTGAATTAGTATTCATTGCATTAACGTTCTCACTGTTCCCTCAGGATTCTGTGTGGGACCAAAAGTGTTTGACTAGTCGGATCAAAAGACTAAACCATGTGGCCAAATCAAGGTGAGATATCACATCATACATAACCAGAATCTAAAATATAATTCTGGCTTTGGTCTGTTTTCATAAAAGCCTACAGGTGTTCTGAAGGTGTGTGTGTGTGTGTGTGTGTGTGTGTGTGTGTGTGTGTGTGTGTGTGTGTGTGTGTGTGTGTGTGTGTGTGTCTGTGTGTGTGTGTCTCTGTGTGTCTGTGTCTCTGTGTGTCTGTGTGTGTTTCTGTGCTCTCTCTTATGTACATCAGGTCCTCCCATGGGACCCCCAAACCCTGCCTACCCTCCTGGCTACAACCCTGCTGCGTTCCCTGCTGGCCCCCCACCCGGTGCCTTTCCCCCCGGAGCCTATCCCCAACCTCCACACCAGGGCTACCCAGCCGGCCAGTTCCCAGGCATGGCTCCAAATGTACATCCAGGAATGATGCCTCCTGGAGCCCACCCGTACCCTATGGCTCCGGGCGGGTATCCGGGGGTGCCTCCTGGCGGTGTTCACCCAGGGGCGTACCCACATTCTCCCAAAGGGGGCCACAAAGGGGCGTTCCCACACTCTCCTAAAGGCCACAAGAAAGGCCACCACAAAGGGGACCATCATCACGGCGGAATGGGAATGCCAGGAATGGGAATGCCAGGAATGGGAATGGGGATGGCCGGGATGGGAATGGGGATGGGGATAGGGGGACATAAAGCCCACAAGAAGATGAAGAAGATGAAGAAAGCTAAGGGCCACAAGTCCCACAAACACGGCGGCAAGGTAAGGTTGGCTGGGAAGATAAATCGGGTTAAGAGTTGTTTTATTTGACGGGAGTATCAGGGCTAGTTAGAGGAAAAATAAATATATAAAATAATAAGTAAAACGTCTACGAGAACAAATCCACAAAACTTAATTTGTGATTCAGAAAAACATATTACAAGTGGGCCTAACCTAGAAAACGGTGTGAGTGAAATATAATGGCAGTGTCCTTTTCATCCACAAATTGGCTCAATGTATTTCCTTATTTGCAGAAGACGAAGCCTATAACTATAATGCTCCACATTCCTAATTTTAAGACAGGGGAAAGGACATTTTTTTTCTTCTAAAATAAAAAATTACAAAGTTTTTCCCGTAATATTATGACTTATTTTTCGTAACGAGCTATGACTTTTTATCATAAAATGACGACTTTATTTTTATTTAACTTCCTCAAT
This sequence comes from Hyperoplus immaculatus, assembly GCA_949357725.1. NCBI lineage: Eukaryota > Metazoa > Chordata > Actinopteri > Uranoscopiformes > Ammodytidae > Hyperoplus > Hyperoplus immaculatus. The sequence continues at coordinate 11,672 of CASHTC010000548.1, forward strand.
GTGGCCCTATACTTATCCTCTGTTATTGTTTTAAATGGCCCGTTGTTAGGTGGGAATCTTAATGCTGATACTAGATAAAAAAGATGAAATTTGGACCTGGCTTCGCCCCGGGCCCTAACTTGCAGTTATGCTGCAAACACACACCTTCACCAAACAACAGGAATATACAATCTTGAGTTAACGAGTGCAAAGTGCAGCTAAAGAGGCGCAGTACTGTTAGGAATCAATGGTTTTACAAGGAAGAGGGTTATAGATTATTGTTATTAATATTTATTATAATGTGATAAAACAACAATACAAACGATGACCACTAACTAGATTATTAAGGAACATCATGGTTGGTATATGAATGGACAAAACACTACATTATAAATGGTACTTTGGGAAAGTAATTGATTATTCTGCAACTACTGTCAATTAATTTAAAACAAGTATAATCAATATACAGTATATAGGGCTTTGGTCAACAGTTAATTGTTTCAGCTTGAATAGCACTTGGCCCAGAACACTCTGAAAAAGCTTTGATTTGTTTGACAACTTAAACACTTGTGTAGAAGAATCTTCCAAATTCATCTAGCATCTAGCAAAACATCCTAGACACACTATTTATTTTTACATTTTTTGAAAAAATATTTATTTTATTGTCCAGAGAAAAACATGACAATATTAATGTAAAAGCATGTACACTTCATTCAGGGAATCACAACGAAAACGAAAATTCAAAATCCATTTCAGTGATGACAACATTGGCCTTCAAAATTGTGTAATTCTCAAACCTTTCACCATATCAATTAAAGACTGAATCAAAAGTTTGGCACTTCTAAAATACTCCTTTAATGAATGTATACATGTGGTATATGTGTTTTAAACCAAACACTATATTACAATATGAAAACATCATGTATATTCTCTCTTTTCCTTCATAGTCCTCCAGCAGCAGCAGCAGCAGCAGCAGCAGTAGCAGCTCAGACTGAGGCTGCCATGACGACACAAGGCTTTCACAGAAGTGCTTTATAAACCTGACTATTAACAATAAACACACTAATGTCATTAATATCGCTTTTTAAATGCATTAAAAAAAGCGTTTTTATTACGTCTTGAACGGGTTGTTGATACTAGATATGCATGCTTGCTTAAGCTGACTCTAGCAAACAACTCGACAGTGTTTGACTGTATTATAATTGTCTTAAATCTCTTTTTCTTTTTGCAGTTTTTATGTAAAATGCTTAATGGTTAAGGGTTCTTTACAATATTAAAAATACACTACTGTAACTAAGTATATTGAAATACTTTAAAGGGGGAGTGCAGAAATGTGTGGATGGTGTTCATAATGTGAAACTGTGGGGAAAAAAGTTTTTTTTAAAGAGAAAAATTAACCTACTGTTGGAGAATGATTCATATGTCAAGTGCCTGTTGTGTTTTTTTTTCTTTTTTGTAATTTTGAATATGATTCTTCACTGCTCTGTATCTGCACACACACTTGTGTTAATACTAGGCCTATCTAATAATGGGTCTCAACTTTATCCTGCTCAATAAATGAATGTAATGAGTACATGTCGTGTGAGTCATCCTTAAATTGTAGCCTAAATAATTGCAGTTATAAACTCAGGTGCAGTATACTTGCCCACCGGTTGCCCTATAAATAGCCTCAGTATTTTATTGATTGTATGTGAAAACGTTAGAAAAATTGTTACACACATAGACCTATTTTTTTATAGTTAATGTTTTACACATTAAAAAAGGCGTGAGCCATCAGTTATTTTGGTTATTTTCCACAAGAGACACTTCCGTTTTAAACGAATGCAACGTTGTTTTTATTGTGCGCATTAACTCTTCTCTTTAAATGATTTCGTTTCATTAAACCTGTCCTGTTGTAGCTTAATAATGTCCAACAAAATGTTTTCTACTATCACTTTTTTTTCGTAGACTTAAAGATTTTGGGTGAATTCTCTGGATGGGATGGGACCAGGGGGGTGTGTGGGTTTGGGACGGCCGGGGTGGAAGGGGAAAGTTCAGAGGTTATAATTGTGTTGTCTTTGTGTAAGCGGACTGGTGGTGCGCAAGGATCTCACACACATCACTCTTCCCTCTTCCCCGACTCCTTTCTAAACTCTCCCCCGGGTCTCTACCCTCCCGAACCTCTCCCCTTCTACCCTAACAACCCCAACCCTCCCCCCGACCACCACCCAGCAACCAAATCAGGTGAGTTTTCTACTGATATTGGGCGCTTTTATATGGATATTTATTTTTGTTATGATCTGAAGTAGCGGAAAGAAATCGCGCCTAGGAGCTAGCTACAAGGCCGCGTGATGATGAGCACGCACTCTCCGTACACAAGCTACCTAGCTCAGTTAGCTTAGCAAGACACAGGGGAAAGTTTGGTTTTAATGGCGCTTTATAAAACCTTGTGTATGCTGTTGGGGCTCCTGTAACTGAGTTTGGATAATTAATTTACCTAACTACCATGCGGTGAAGGCTGCTGATATTTGGTCAGCTATTAATAACGTTGACTTGTCAAGCTAACAGGCTAGCTCTGTAGCTCACCCATGCTTCATTCATTTCCCCGCACGGTGAACAACATGCTAAGAGGCTAACACACTTACAACAAGCACTAATAGTTAAATAGACGCACTTTAAACTACAACTGCATGTGCGAAAGTGAGCAGTTACACATCACATTTTCAAAGGAAACAAACGTGTGAATGTATTTTCCCTTAAGTGTGGTAACGAAGGAGAAACTGGGCGCACATTTGTTGATAAACTTGGTTCACAGCTACTGATAATCGTTAGCCTCCAAGTCCTGTTTTTCACTTAGCATTGCGATGCTGATTTGCTTGTTTAAAGTCAGATAACTTGGCTCAGAGCTGTGAAAAGAGGTTTGCAGGTAAATTCACCTGTCTAGCACCGTAACAGGGAGCATTTTGTTGTATGATTTATCGCGGTATCCTACTACGCAACATTTTTCAAAAGCCTTTGAGACGAATTTACCTCAACCTTCATTGTTTAAGAGATTCACTTTCATGTTTATATTATGGGAAATGTCTCCAATTTAAACCCAGTATAACCATAATATTTGTGAATGTATCATCCAGCGTTACACATGTTGCCAGAATATGAGACAGGATCCCTTGTGATTAAGCTGGTTGTTTTTAGTTTGACGTATAATTAATAAAACAGTAGCTTTGCAAAATGGGACTAAGGGCCTTCAAATACCTTGTGTAATGCTCTAATTTAAATCTGTTGCCATATAGTAATGCAACATCAGTATGCAGCTAGAGTAGGATGCGGGCAGAGGTTTTTTCTCAAACTAAATCTGAGATTCTGCAATTCTTAGAAAATTATAAAATATATCAGAGGAAAATATTTCGATGCTATACACCACAAAGTCTACTATTAATACAAGATGAGGGTTAACTTGATACTTAAGGGGCTAGGGAGATGTATCTAGTATTTACCATTTAGTAGGACAGTGTTTCTGTTAACAGGCTGCTCCTATACATGTACTCTGAGGCAATTCACTCTTGACCCATGATCATCCTCTGTGTGTAATATCTTGCCTGTTGTTTTCCCCTCTAGAACCATCTCTGTGACCAAAGACCTTCAGTTCTCTTCAACAAACGTCTCATCTGCAGTTATGGACTCCGGTGTGATTGAAGGAGGGCTCAATGTCACTCTCACCATTAGGCTGCTCATGCACGGCAAGGTGAGGTCACCCGGCCGGCCGCCATCAGCTGCTTGTGTCGGCGCTCTAAAAGCTCTTTGACGTAATATTTATGGAAATGCTTTTGATGTGTAAAGGGCAGGGCAGGGGCTTTAATGTGACGTGAGTAAGAGTGCTGAATCTCTGAGGGGATCCTGTGTCGCAAAGCAACAGTGAATGGTGTTTTGGCATGTTGCACTTTTACATAGGAGGCTTTTGTGTTTGCCTCATGTGTTCTTTTCCAAGACTATCTTTATGAAGATTGATCTATAAATATATTCTTCTTTGCCTCCATTTAGTTATTTCAGATATGATTTTGTAAAGGGTCTTACTGGTTGGTAGAAAGGTCTGGCCGAGCACTGTTCAATCTGTGAACCTCTATGGGCTATTTTACAGCGAGCAGAGCTTATGCTTCAGCCCTCGTATACTTCATACCTTCTCAATTGTGGCAGCATCTCCCTCTCTGTGAAATTCCTCTCTGAATGGATCACACAGCAGCTTGCAAGATCAAATTATATTAGAGCCATTTCCATATCAGACGTCACATGGCAAACTGTTCAAGCAGCAGCAGCAGGCATGGCATTGCATTCGCCTTTTGTCACTAATCCATCTGGCTTTCACAACAGCTACGCACACTTATTGCATCTTGAGTCCCACAGTGGCCCGTTGTCGTTACTGTGGTTTCTAATGCTAAGATGCCAATTGGTAACAAGCAGCGAGTCAAAGTCTGACTTTTGAAACCTCAGCTTTTTCACTATGCACAACTTAAAAAGTGCTACAAGGAATATTCAGTTTGGACATTGGGGTAGTGTTTTTACCACGCCAGCTGTTGTTCCTGGGTGAGCGTACCCATGACAAAGAGAATTAAGAGAAACTATATAAAAATAGGATTCTTTGCACTGATGGTCTTGTTTGCTGTTACATGTCATTTATGATCATCAGAGAAAATATTTAAAAGTTCCTTGTTGTTGCCAGTTCAACTGACGAAATAAAGAAAATATCCTCCAAAAGCTCTGCTAGCTCGTAGCATCCTGAAACAAAACCCCAGGGCTATCGAGGTATTAGCCGCTCTTGAGTGAATTCCACGATCACACTGTGGCCAACGATTGAGGGTTTTCATTGCCTATAATAAACCAGGCAAGCTTTAGCTGTAGAGGTTTGACGGGTCCAATTCTGTACTAGTAAAACTGACAGGTTTTATGAAAAGATGATAAATTGCTTTCTCTTTTTATTCCTGTTTTAGGAAGTTGGAAGTATTATCGGAAAGGTGAGCTGCTTTTGAATTCTAATTATCATTAAATGAATAATCTGTCTGTTTTTAATTGTTTTAATAAGTCTGACTGAAATGTGATTCTGTGCCAATAGAAAGGTGAATCTGTGAAGAAGATGAGAGAAGAGGTGAGGCCTTTTCTTATTTAGTCAGGAATCTAACATTATTATTACTAAGATTGCCAGAGGCAGATTTGCAGTGTGTATTTTACTATATGAAGTTTTTCCAAATGTCTCATCCAATTTCTTCTTTTACTCTTGTTAGAGCGGGGCTCGCATCAATATCTCTGAGGGCAACTGTCCTGAGAGGATCATCACTTTGGCAGGTCCAACCACCGCCATCTTTAAAGCATTCTCCATGATCATTGAAAAGCAGGAAGAAGTAGGTCATGCTTTCTCCTGACTAATGCAGTTCTCAGGTCAGCAGTAACCAGCCTGAGCTCAAACCTGATTAACCTTTTGGCTTCATATATTTTCTCCCAGGACATAAGCAGCTCAATGACAAACGGCACAGCCACCAGCAAGCCCCCAGTGACCCTACGCATCGTGGTGCCCGCCAGCCAGTGTGGATCCCTCATCGGGAAAGGTGGCTGCAAGATCAAGGAAATCAGAGAGGTACGCTTATAGGGAAGAACGTGCATTACCAAACATATAAAATAAACATTAATAATAATACATAATTAAAATGTATTAAACTATGTATCACGTTATCTTAAATCTACCGAAACTCTACCTGTAACTGTTTTAATTAGGCTATATTGTACTTTCACCCATGTCATTTTAAATGCAGCCATTCTACATTGCTGTCTAAATGTTTAAACTGTTTTGGCTCTTTATCAGCTTGTTGTGTATTTGATGTATTTGCACTGTATATTGTGTGTATTGTTGTTTTTGCAGTGCACATCTATGACTCAACATCATTGAAAAAGAGGGTCACTCACCCCTCAATTGATCTCTCGAGTATAAATTAAGGTTAAATAAAAAATATAAAACCAGACTGGGCTAAATATAAATCCTCTGATTTTCCAATACCACATTTGATCTTAATCTATTTTACCACATATGATCTTAATCAATTTTTTTATTAAAAAAATTACCAAAAAAATAATTTCCCTAAATAGGGAACCATCCAGACTATAATCCCTTCTGCATTAGCTGGCTGCCACCTCTACGTGTGGAGGATTTATAACATTAAACTCTGATACACAGCAGCTCTTGAATCCTTGTCTCATTTGACTGTGTTTGTGTTTTCCAGTCAACCGGTGCTCAGGTACAAGTGGCAGGTGACATGCTCCCCAACTCCACAGAGCGAGCCATCACCATCGCGGGAACGCCACAGTCCATAATCGAGTGTGTGAAGCAGATCTGTGTGGTCATGCTCGAGGTGAGTGTGTGAAGTGACAGCTGTTGACCTGTAAATTAGTGATGTAATCTCTCTGGGCTTTTCACTGCTGTGTGAGTGTTGGACCCTGGGAAGTCTTGAGCTGAGCCACAAGGTTATGGCTGGAGTATTTCACAGATATTGTAAAATCCCTACTGGGCATTACACAGAATTATTACTGGCTGAATATTCCTAATTCTTAAGCCTTCAAATATTTTTAAATAACTTCACACATTTACACATTTAAGAATTTTGTGAATTCTGACCTGGGCTACATGTGAGAAACTGACTGAAACCCCATATTGGCTGACACTCACAAGCTCTATCATTTGCCCGTACTAGCAGTGCTCTACTATATTTCTAGTGTTAAATCATAATTGCAACACTGTTTAGATATTGAAGCAGGTCTATGCCAACATGGGTACTATTGTAATCTTACACGTTTCATTCTTTGTCTCCTGTTTAGTCTCCTCCTAAGGGGGTCACTATCCCCTACCGACCCAAACCTTCAGGTTCCCCCGTCATCTTCGCAGGCGGACAGGTACGTACCACATTATAGAGGGACACAGGATCCCAACTCTTTCATTTGGGATGTTTTGGGGTTTCAGCTTCAGTAGTCAGATGACCATTAGACAATTACAGTTTGTTACAAGACCATGTTTCCCTGATATGATTTTCTTTTTGTGTATGGCATATGGCATCGTTTCAGAAGTCTTGTGGTCTATTTCCTACTATTTTGAGTCTGAATTTAAGTGTTGTCTGGGGCTTGTTGGCTGAACATTACATGCTCTTGATCTCACTAAATACCATTTTGTTTTCTTCATTTTAATTACCTGACCAAAATCTAAATTGGATGTGAGTCCTATAAAAGCTTTGTTTTTCTGTTTGTTTCAGGCCTATGCCGTACAAGGACAGCATGCGATTCCACAGCCCGATGTAAGTGCAGTAGACATTTTGACATGATCACTTCTTCCACCCATTATTAACACTGTCTTCCTCCAAAATGTTCTCCCACCCACACTTCCCTTTCAGCTGACCCTGCCCAACATTTAATTAAAATAATAATAATATGACCCACTATTATCATATTTTGTAACCATTCAGAGAGCAGCGCTGCTAGGACTTCATGCTTGAATAGTTCTTCAGTTGAGTGTCAGTTGGTTCTTAATTAAACTGACAGTTGTTGTTTGTGTTTGTCCAGACCTCTCCAGTGTTCCATGAATAATAATCTGTTCCTGCTGCTTCCCAATTTCTGTTTTTCCTTTTTAAGTGTGTGTGTGTGTGTGTGTGTGTGTGTGTGTGTGTGTGTGTGTGTGTGTGTGTGTGTGTGTTGTGTTC
>CASHTC010000554.1:0-10000 GCA_949357725.1 Hyperoplus immaculatus
GTAGGTGTTGAGCAGCCTAATTCATTTAAAAGCTGCTACGAGGAACTTTTAACTATTTCTGAAACAGTCTAATTTTTCCTCTGATGATGGTGAGCGTATACCCATGACAAAGGCATTAAGAACAACTATATAAAAATAGCATTCTTTGCACTGATGGTCTCGTTTTGCTGTTACATGTAATTTATGATCATCAGAGGAAAAATGAGACTGTTTCAGAAATATTTAAAAGTTCCTCATAGAGACTTTAACAGTTGATAGTATTAAATGAGCTAGATAGATAGATAGATAGATAGATAGATAGATAGATAGATAGATAGATAGATAGATAGATAGATAGATAGATAGATAGATAGATAGATAGATAGATAGATAGAGGATGGATGGATAGATAGATAGATAGATAGACAGACAGACAGACAAAAAAAGACAAACTTACATTTCGGGCTCTTACGCATTAAAGGCATAGATAAATAGACATGAGATTTATTCATTTAAAAACAGAGACAATGCTGATGGACATTTATGTAACTGTGAGATTACACACACACACACACACACACACACACAATCAGCTTAAGTGCTGAGGTGCAAAGGTATTAAACGTGCTAAGTGTTATTGCCCTGGGTTAGCATACATGGATAAATATATATATATATATATACAATATATATATATAATATATACAAAACTAAAATAGTATTCTTGTTATTGTGTGTGTGCGTGTGTATGTGTGTGTGTGTGTGTGTGTGTGTGTGTGTGTGTGTGTGTGTGTGTGTGTGTGTGTGTGTGTGTGTGTGTGTGTGTGTTTTCAGATGGGTGCGGGTGACCATGGTTCTGCTGTACGTGTTGTCTGTGTGCCTGGCTGCAGTGCTCTTCGCCCTGTACTACGGCCTCGTGTGGAAACCCACCTCCGGGACCCAACCGGACCGGACCGATCCCAAAAATAACTATTTAAATATCGGCATTTTGAAGGATCAAGATCTGACCGTCAGCTCCAGCGCGAAGCCGAATGTAGTGACCGCGGACGATCCATCAAACCTGCCCACACACCCTCACCCACACACATAGACACACACACACACACACACATAGAGACACACACACACACACACATAGAGACACACACACACACACATAGAGACACACACACACACACACACATAGAGACACACACACACACACACACACATAGAGACACACACACACACATAGACACACACATAGACACATACACATAGACACACACACACACACACACACACATAGAGAGACACACACATACACACACACACACATAGACACACACATAGACACACACACATAGACACACATATAGAGACACACACACACACACACACACACCCACACACATAGACACACACACACACACACACACACACATAGAGACACACACACACACACACACATAGAGACACACACACACACACACACACACATAGAGACACACACACACATAGACACACACACACACACACACACACATAGAGACACACACACACACACACACACACACATAGAGACACACACACACATAGACACACACACACACACACACATAGACACACACATAGACACACACATAGACACACACACACATAGACACACACACACATAGAGACACACACACACACACACACACATAGACACACACACACACACACATACACACACCCTCACCCACACACATAGAGACACACACACACACACACACACACACACATAGAGACACACACACACACGCACACATAGACACATAGAGACACACACACACACACACACACACACACACACACACACATAGACACACATAGAGACACATGTGAATGCAGCTTAACACTCTTTTGAAATGTGCTAAATAAATAGAAATGTGACTTTCTTACTTTCTTTCTTGAAATCCCTCTCACTCGCACAGATCTAACCCCCACCCTGAATCAGTAACCTCTTCTAAATCACTGTTATATATATACTGCTGTATAAATAAAGATATTATTATTATTATTATTATTATTATCATTGTTGTTGTATCTGTCATCTCTGAAAGGTTTATAATCCCCAGAGGCTTAATGCCGTCTCAATGGGATGAGCCTCCATCTCCTGAATTACAATTCGCATTATTAAGTTTTATTTTTAACTTTTGAAGCTTTTACAATAATAACAAAGTGATAATGTTGAGTGATTATTTAACGTCTTTGAGTGACCTCCAGAAAAGCACTATAGAAAACCTATTATTTACATTATTATTATTATTATTATTTATAATGTAGAGCCCCTGAAAACAAGTTATTTCATCTTAAATATGTCTGTAGAATATTATATATATATATATATATATATATATATATATATATATATATATATATATATATATATATATATACATATATATATGAAGTGTATATATATATATATATATATATACATATATATATGAAGTGTATATATATATATATATATATATATATATATATATATATATATATATATATATATATATATATATATATATATATATATATATATATATATTATATATTGGAGACTCATATAGACAAATCCGGTAGCACTTCACTATAAGGTCCACAGAACTATAGTGACTACAACACAATGCATTACCAGCTACATGGAGTTTGAAGTCCCAATCTTTGAGTCTCGACTGTGGCTCAGTTGGTAGAGCGGGTCGGCTGATGATTAAAGGGTTGGAGGTTCGATCCCCGCCCTGCCACCTGTGTCATAGTTGTTGTGTCCTTGGGCAAGACACTTCACCCACCTTGCCTCGTGTGAATGTCGATCGTTAGCTGCTGCTATCGGTGTATGAATTGGTAACGTGGGAATGGGAACAGGTCTCCCTTGAAAAAGAGTCTTCGGTCTCAATGGGATTTACCTGTAGAAATAAAGGTTAAAAAAAACAAAAAAAAATAAAACAGTGGTTTTACTGACTGAGCTACTCAGATGGAGAGAGCCTCATTTCATTCCTCACTTTAAAATCAACAGCTGTCAATCAGACGAGATGTAAAATGTTTCAAAAATTGTAGCATTTTACACTTTTTTTTATATTTGTATAATCCCCATAAAATCCTAAACACCAGAAAATATACAATTAATGAAAATGTTTGATTTTTTTTTGGAAAATATAATTATAACATATCAAATAATGAAAGAGGAGGTTTAGAACACACGACCTTCAAGTCACCAGGGCAGTGGTTTCACCGATTGAGCTATTTAGATGGACAGAACATGACAGTTACTTTGTTTAAAACCACCTTAAAACCATTAATATCACTTAAACCTGGACGGGATTTGAACCAGGGATTCTGCAACTTCATTAATTGCCAAGGGCTGGATGGAAGCCAATAAAGAGGCAAAAGACTACAAAGACGCAAAAAAGTCTAAAAACGCAAAAAATCAGAACACAGCTTAAGTGTGATGTATGAACCCACTAGACTACAAGCTCTGCCACACTGCAGCCTGTTCTCTGGGCGTTTTTGTCTTTGGGTCGTGGAACTTAATATTCCCCACAGACAGACAGACAGCCAGCCCAGTGGGACTTGAACCAGTGAACATGTGGTGGAGTTGCTCCCCAGCCCCGATAGGACCGAATACGCCACCACAGATTCTTAACACTAGAATCATTTCTACGGGCGATTTTATCTCTGCTATGATTTGGGGATTTGGCTCGAAAAATTCTCTTTGTCCAGGTGGGGATTTGAACTACCAGCCTCTGAGTCACTAGGGCAGTGGTCCTACCAACTGAGCTAAAGCTGGGGAACATTCGTCCGTATGAAGGGGGGGAGAAGGGGGAAAAGAAGGAAAGAGAAAAAAAGGAAAAAGGAGAAAAAAGAAGAGGAAAAAAAGGAAAAGGGAGGGAAAGAAAGAGGGCGTCCACCCTCAACTACAGGGTCGGTGGTTCGATCCCCGTCCCCCCAACACATGTCCAAGTGTTCCAGGGCAAGACACTGAAGCCTAAATTACTCCCGATAGTTAGTTTGCACCACAGATTGTTTACAAAAGATTTGCACCCTGCATGATAGCTGCTGCTATCGGTCTATGAATGTGTGTCACTCTGGATAAAAGCGTCTGCTGAATGACATGTAATAATAATAAACTATTAAATGAGATTTATAATGACCAAAAAATGTACTACTTTGTGTGTTTGTTGTTAATGTAGACATTTGACTGTTACATTAAATAATAGGCTAGTTATTACATAACTGCTAGGGTGGTCAACCCTTAACTGCAGGGTCAAGAAAGCCCCTGTCCCTGGAACTCTCACCAACAGGCCATCCATGACACTGACTTTCTCCCCAAAAAAACCTAGCTCTTCAGATTGGCTTAGTCAGTGAAATGTTTTTATATTTACTTGTTCGACTATTAGTCTGTTGTTTTATTGTTGTGCATCAGTTTTTATCTTCTATTATTTGTCCTTGAGTGTCCTAAAAAGCGCTATAAAAAGTTATAATACTAGATATTATACTACTTAAGATTAAATAAATAAAAAGTCAATACCACTGTTGTAGAAATATTGTGCACATTTAATACAAACCACATGCACCATAGTACACACACACACAAATAAATAATCAAATAAAATAGTACAATAAATGAAATAAATACAAAAACACAGCACAAAGAAATATATAAGAAATTAAATGTATATAAAAATAAAACAAGTAAATACAAACGTTAAAACAAGGCTAAATATATATATATACACTGAGTTTTGTAACTCTTAACTTTAAGTTAAATGTTTTGTGTGTAGTGTATGATTATTTTTTGGCATCTGCCCTCTCCCTCCTCTTTTCCTCTTGCCACTGTTCTAATGTGTTGGTTGCTGTGACAGGACAGTAGATGTGGCCGTAGTATTGGCCATGTCCAGTTTCCTTTAAACGGGGCTGGTGACACTGGCGACACTAGTTTGTTTCTACAGTGCGAATGTAGGGTCTGCGGACAGTTGGTGGGGATGGAAGGGGAGCAGAAGGGGCAATTATTTTAGGATGCTGGGCCGGGACTTGTGGGAAAAAAAAATTGGTTGTGAAATAACCGGGTTTGGGACCACAAGAAAAGGGGGAGAGGCAGGTTGAGGTGGCTGCAGCGCAAAAAGCTGTCTTTGTACAGGCAACTGGGTGGGATGGAGGTGGGGAGCCGCAGTCTTCCTCCTGTCCACTGCCTGCCCTACTGTGTTCTTTGGCAGGTTGTATTGGTTTTTAGGACCAGGATGTACAGGAGCAGTAGTGGGCCTCATTTTGTGAGGTGGGAGAGGCACCGGAGCAACAGGTACTTGGGGAGGAAGGTTGAGTCCTTGCTGCAGGATGCTGAGGTCCTGCCTCTTCAGCCGCCTGTTGTTGCAGAAGGTCCTGCCACAGAGCCACGATGGTCCCCGCCTGTTGTGGGCTGACGGTGTTGCCAGGTTCAGCCCTCAGTCCCACCAAGTACTGTGCCAGGCTGTCCACTTTGTCCATCCCTGGGACACCACGCTCATCCACAGCCTGGAAAATGTCACAGTACATTTCAATCAAAAAACAAAACGAAAACACACAATATCACAGCTGTTGCAGTGTAAAGTGTCACAAGAAGACTTACCAGTTGTTGCTCAGGTGCTGCTAGGGTCCTGGCCACAGCCCCAGAGGGACCAGCAGTGTGAGCAATGGGGAGAGGGGCCGGTAAGATGGCGGTAGTGGGAGGCACAGGAGGAGGAGTGTACATTGGCAGCACAGGAGGAGGGGTGGCACAGACCGATGGCATGATCTGTTAAATGCAATAAGATTTTATTTTATTAAGCTTTTATTCATTCTTAGGATTTTTACATATTACCTTATAAACATTTTACATACTTGATTACATCATGAGCAGGTGTGCACACTGTCACAGTATGATAAAACATTATGAAAAGAATAATTACCAGTTGTTGCTCAGGGGCCTCTGTACTGTCAGATGCAGCTGCAGTCTGGAGAGAAGCTGGGGAGGAGAGAGCTGGATTGCTGGCGGAGCTTGTTGTCATCACAGCGGACACGTCCAGGAGCCGGCCTGTTTCCTGCATCTGAGGGCCAAACCCCAAGGGCAGCAAACCTCCGCAGGCGTAGCATCCACTCCTCATTCCCCATCGCTCTGTGCTTTTTGAGTTTTGAAGCCATCTACCATAAATATGGAAGTGTCATTTATAACAAACCAACAAACGTTTAACCACTAAATATCATTACACCTGAATATACAGCCTCCAGTGAGGGCAATGTTAATACAGTGAAATACAGTGTTGTCTAAATCAGCTAACTCTAACTAAAGTGAGATCAGTGTGTAATAGGCTACATGAATAAGAATAACATGCCACAGTAGCCTAACGGTATGATTATTTTAGCATGATATTGACACAGTTCTTTTTTTCCGCTCAAAAAGACGACAATGATTTAACGGTTTAGTGATGTTAGGTAGGCTATAGCTTAATAATTACGAGAGTAGGTCTGCCTTCGTTTTCCCAACCAATAGCAGAACTTAATGCAGACCTACTATCGTAAATATTAAGCTGTTTTCATTTAGGAAAGCCAGATATCTGGGTGTGGAAGAAAAGCACTTATCAGGCTACCGCTACCTACATTATAAATTCAATCGGCTAAGAAGTAATGGTCACTTATGTTATGTTTAACACCGTGAACGGGCATTTGAAAAGAGGATTAGATGCGTAGAGCCGCAGCAGTAGGCTATATCGGTATGACCCATAGATAGTATAGCGTTTGACCCAGCGACGTAGCCTATAACACTGTAACACAACCGTGTGTAAACTAAACGGCGACAGTAGCAAGTTTGCTGTCAAAACTGTAACGTAGCTAATACGATATACCTAGACTTTTTTAATTTTTTTTCCGTGTGTAAACGTAACGGCGACAGTAGGCCTAACAAGTTCGCTGTCAAAGAAACATATGATTTTATATCAAACTGTAACGTCTGATTATAATAAATCATTTATTCACGTCTGAACATTATAATTATACATACCTTTTACTTTCCCCGTTATTCTCCGTCTTCTCTTCTCCTCTCTTTTCTTCTCTTCTCGCATCTCTCGCCCACCGCTAGTGAGTGATTGACAGCTCGTCATCGACATGGATACAACATGGCAGTTACTTGAATATTTTAATCCCTTCCTTTGATCACTGGCACCTTAGAATCATTAGTATCACTTAAAGGTGCAGTGTGTCGGGGCCGCCTTCAGCTCAGTCAGTAGGGCGTCCCCCTCCCGGGCCGGGCCCAGCAGCGGACCCGGGTTCGATTCCAGCCCGCGGTCGTTCTCTGCATGTCACTCCCCTCTCTGCCCCATTTCACCTCTGTCTCTACACTATCAATAAAGCATCAAAATGCCAAAAAAAAAACATCTTATAAAAACATATGGGAGACGATCATCCAGCGCTCTCCAGTGAAGTGTTCATATGTCCAACACATACAAACCATTTTAAACATGAGATTGAATATCAAATGAAGCTGTTTAATCTTTCCAGACGGTGTACCTGCCAGTCAAATGAGATCAATAAACAAGTCAACACGCTTTGTTTACAAACAGGAAGTTCTCTTTGTTTATTATGAAAAAAAGGCAAAACATCAATTTAACACCAAATACACACACCCTGTGTTTCAGCCCCCACACACACCAGCACTGAACTAGCTCTGTGTGTGTGTGTGTGTGTGTGTGTGTGTGTGTGTGTGTGTGTGTGTGTGTGTGTGTGTGTGTGTGTGTGTGTGTGTGTGTGTGTGTGTGTGTGTGTGTGTGTGTGTGGCATGCTGAAAAATACCCAGAAGTCCTACTACATCCGGTGGTGATTTTTTAGTGTTGAAACCAGCAGCTTTATGGAGGTTCTGACCCACAATCCACTGCAGCAGAAGTTACATCACATGGACTGAGCCTCCCAGTGAAAACAACCAGCGATGAGACGGATATATAAGCAAGAGGCAAGATCAAGGAGCCATGTTAGGATGAAATAAATAAGTCAAAGTATGTCCCAGTTGTAGCATACTGCATGCTAACTAGATACTGCTTATGATCAGATGTAGTATGTAGAATAGAAAAAATAAACAGTATAAAATTTAGAATGGGCATGTTGCTATAGCTACGGTTGGGCATTTGTTTACATACCAGTTTACAGAGCCTAGGCTGTGTATTAACGCTGGATTTCTGTCCAGCGCTCACACAGTACAGACAGGTAGCAAAACATATTCACTGATTTGGACAAAGTGATTTTGAACAAGCATTGTTACAGTAACAGTAAGGCACGGATCACAAAGGGACGTCAGCAACACAATACATTTACTCTGAACTTAAAAGCTGCTACGAGGAACTTTTAAATATTTCTGAAACAGTCTCATTTTTCCTCTGATGATCATAAATTACATGTAACAGCAAATGAGACCATCAGTGCAAAGAATGCTATTTTTATGTAGTTTTTCTTAATGCCTTTGTCATGGGTATACGCTCACCCAGGAACAACAGCTGGCGTGGTAAAATCACTACCGCTTTTGTCCAGAGGGGGGCGCTAGAATTAAGTTAATGTTTTGAGTTTCTGCACTTTATTTGAGTATCTGTTAATTTATTTTTTGGAAACATATGACTTTCACTCCACTACATTTAGGCCTGTGTGTGTGTGTGTGTGTGTGTGTGTGTGTGTGTGTGTGTGTGTGTGTGTGTGTGT
The DNA here is from genome assembly GCA_949357725.1 of Hyperoplus immaculatus. NCBI lineage: Eukaryota > Metazoa > Chordata > Actinopteri > Uranoscopiformes > Ammodytidae > Hyperoplus > Hyperoplus immaculatus. Next base: position 8,688 of record CASHTC010000554.1, read on the forward strand.
GTCTGTGTGTGAGAGTGAGTGAGTGAGTGAGTGAGTGAGTGAGTGAGTGAGTGAGTGAGTGAGTGAGTGAGTGAGTGAGTGTGTGTGTGTGTGTGTGTGTGTGTGTGTGTGTGTGTCGAGACAGAAATTGTACTTTTGTCTCCACTACTTTTCTAGGAAGCTTTCAGTGCGGTGCGTTCACACCATTGCATGCTGGGATATAATATATAATAAACCCATTGAATCTCTGTCTGTGACTTTGGTTCGTTCTAGTGCAAAAATTATTGATTTACTGTTGCCATTAAAGCTATAGTGCGTAACTTCTGTCGCCCCCATGAGGAATTCTGAGTAATTACAACAACACTGTCTGTCTGTGCATCTACATGAGGTAAAGCCTTCAGTGATGGCACATGGATTTTATACCTTCTGCTGTACGTCCAGGTTTTTTTTTCTTAGCAGTAGAATCAACAACTGAAACATTTCTTGGGCTCTTCTTGGGATTTTTTTTCTGAGCTCCTGCACCAGTGTCAAGGGGAAGGGGGGGGGGGGGGGCACCAGTTTGTAAACGCTGCCATACTGAGAAATACAGAGCGAGTTTTGTGGAGCTGATAATAGGCTTAATCAACTTTGTGTCAACTTGTTTGGCGATGGCTTGAATGTAACAGACATTCATTTATATGAAAAGGTTACGCACTATAGCTTTAATCACTGAGGATCTGATTTCATCTCAGTTAATTTTTTTAATTTACTTTTTGGACGGCATAGAGAATATTTTTTAACTCTGGGAACTTTGCATCTATTACTGTGAAATCTTCTGGGCTAAAATGCAAATATATATATATACAGTATATATATTTATTAGGGCTGTCAGTGTTAAAAAAAATTAATCGCAATTTATTAAAGTCAGAGCATAATGCGTACATTATTTTTAAAGGTGCTACAAGAAACTTTTAAATATTTCTGAAACAGTCTCATTTTTCCTCTGATGATCATACATTACATGTAACAGCAAACCAGACCATCAGTGCAAAGAATGCAGTTTTTATATAGTTTTTCTTAATGCCTTTGTCATGGGTATACGCTCACCCAGGAACAACAGCTGGCGTGGTAAAAACACTACCGCTTTTGTCCAAAAGGGGCGCTAGAATTAAAACAAAATGCAAATCCCTCTTAGCTACAAAAATGCGATAAATTGCGATTTAAATAAAAAACTAATGGTTTGGCAGCCCTATATATACAGTATATATAACAATCCCAGCTTCCTTATAAATAATCTACAGCTCCAGGAAGAAATGAAGAGACCACTCCAAATGTTCAGTGTCTCTCGTTTTACT
>CASHTC010000554.1:20000-26557 GCA_949357725.1 Hyperoplus immaculatus
CACACACACACACACACAGACAGAGAGAGAGAGGGGGAGAGAGAGAGGGGGAGAGAGACAGACAGGGGAGGGGGGGAGAAGAAAGAGAGGATATACAGAGAGAGATATGGGGAGGGGGGATAAGGGGAGACAGAGCCAGACAGAGAGAGAGAGAAGGGGGGACAGAGACAGACAGACAGACAGAGAGACACACACACACACACAGACACAGAGAGAGAGAGAAGGGGGGACAGAGAGAGGGAGAGAGACACACACAAAGATAAAGACAGAGAGAGAGAGACACACACACACACACACACACAGACACAGAGAGAGAGAAGGGGGGACAGAGAGAGGGAGAGAGACACACACAAAGATAAAGACAGAGAGAGAGAGACACACACACACACACAGACACAGAGAGAGAGAAGGGGGGACAGAGAGAGGGAGAGAGACACACACAAAGATAAAGACAGAGAGAGAGAGACACACACACACACACACACACAGACACAGAGAGAGAGAAGGGGGGACAGAGAGAGAGAGACACACACACACACACACACACACACACACGCAGAGTTAAAGGTGGAGTCCGTGATTCTGGAGAATGATTGTGGTCAAAATCACTATTTGTCAAATCCATGAATATCTCCACAGTACACTATTTTATAATTGGGTCTAAATTCACAGCAACATGCCCGTTTACAGAGCCTAGGCTGTGTATAACTCTGGATGTGTTTTCAGCGCACTGTGTATGCGGTGTGGCAGATCATGAGGAGATATTCACTGATTTAAAAAGTGATTTTGACAACAAGCGTTCTCAGGAATCACTGACTCCACCTTTAAGATAAAATTAAATTAGACTGTTTCAGAAATCTTTCAAAGTTCCTCATAACACCTTTAAATACTTTTATAGTCGAGTACTTTTGTACTTTTGCTCAAGTAGTATTGTAATGGGTGAGTTGTAAGAGAGTACATTTTCTAGTTATTAATCTCCACTCTGAAAGTTTCATGTAAAAACATCCAGAGAAGAGGCCTCCGGTCCTGGTGGAGACACAGCCGCCTGAGAGGCACTGAGGCCCGGCCACAGGGCAGCGAGAGGCCGCAGCCAGCTAAGATGGAGGTTAGCTCCCGGGAAGCTAACAGCTAGCAGCGAGCAAGCTTCAAAATAAAAAGGATAGAACTGTACACGTATAAAAACAGACGTAAAGTGGGTTCAAATATGAGCTAAGCACGTCTAGTTTAAGGTTGTTATAATGGAAATCCAACAGGGACGTTAAATCAAAGCACCTTAACTTGTCAAACAGATTATTTAGCTGCTACGCCCTTTATTTTGAAACTGACTGTGCTCGATGTGTTATGGTGGTGAATGCTGCTTGCAATTAATAAGCTAGTAGTTAGCTGAGTAATAACAACACACTGAAACTGTATCTCTGGATATGTAGCCTATGTATTATATCGGTGTTAAAGTGCGTGGCTCACTTTGAAGCCTCCCAAGTCCAACAGTACACATTTAGTCGTGATGTTTATCAGCACATACTTTATCTAACCCACTTTGATAGAGTGAATTTGACACCCAATATTATTTTTTCATGTCATGGACGTGTGGTTTGGGCTGTTAAAGGTGGAGTCAGCGATTCTGGATAATATGAATCAGTGAAAGTATCTCTCCAGTAGCCTGCGGACAGGTAGCGGATCATGAGGAGATATTCGCTGATTTAGACAACACGTGATTTTGGACAACACGCTTTAACTGTCCTATATAAACGTTTACTTTGTCCCAGTCAGTTACTTGAATTCTACGTGTTGTCACACACTATATTCGATGGACATAAAGACTGCTATAGGCCTAAAGTTTTCAAACTGAATTGTGCCTTAATAGCAATGTTATTGTATTGTCATAATATATAAACCATATATATAAATAGGCCTTTACATATCCTACATATATAACTACATGGTCTGCTAGGAAAGGCTTTTAATAAACAGTCAATGAGGTGCTTGTCATTTTCGGCATGCAATGATATCTCTCCATAACACCTCCGCCCCCGCACTGTCTGTCTGTCTGTTTGCTTGCAGCTCCGAGGCCTTTCGGCGGGGCGCCTGCTCCACTGTGCCCGCCCCGGAGGCTCCCTCAGGCGGCCACAGACTCTGGGACTCACCGCTGTAGCTGTGGAGGTCCCGGTGGCTCTGGACGGTTCGGACTCGGTCTGTGGGTCAGACACACTGGGTCGGTTCTGCTGCTAACGGGATGAAACCACTTCCGCACTGGCTGCTGCTGCTCCGACAACTTTCTTCTTCTACGTTTTGTTTACTGGCGGGTTACAACCAGAGCTGTCTCAGGTGCATACCGCCACCAACTGTACCGGAGTCCATGGTAATAATCTACAGTAGGCCTATGTCATTTGGCAAGGAAATAAAAATTAATAAATAGATTGAAAAATGTGTGTGTGTGTGTGTGGAGGGGGGGGGGGGGTATGACGCCTCTTAATGTTTTGGAGTTTAGAGCAATATGAAGGATTTATTGTAGCAGAAGTATCCTATTTAGCACATGTAACTGCAGATTTTGCATCTATACACTAAAGTCACAAATGTGTAGCAGTAGATTTGAAGACATTTTTTTTCTACCATGTAAACACAACATAAGGGCCACGAGTTCACAAGACTTTACATTTACTGTTACACATGTGACTTTAGTGTAGACGAACTCTGCTGTTACATGTGCTAAAGTAATCAGCAGATGTAATGTTTGGGTTGGCTGTCACCTGAAAAATCACTTTTCTTGTGGCGCTTGAGGATATTTTTGAAGGAAGTCCACTTCTAGGCAGATGTTAATCACTCTTAAAGCTCTCCATTTGTAGATGATTTGCCTCACGGTGGACCGATGGAGCTCAAACTTTTTTAAATTAATTTATAGCTGTCCCCAGACAGCATCACAACTCTATTCCTGAGATCATCTGAGATGTTTTTCCCCTTTGAGCATGTCTGACCTGTATGGGTTCAGTTTGGTGAGCCTAAACTGACCTGGTTTGATCTCTGGTTTATCTAGTGCCGCCCAATTTCTCCCCTAGAGATCTCTCACTACATTGGTCCATTTCATCACTCAGTTTGGCCCATCTGATTGTGTTTACCTGCTCCATTTAAGCAATGCAGCTCAGGGTTCACAAACTTTTGCACATACAACAGTTGGCAAATAATTTGTTTTATCTCTTTTAACAGTTGATTTCTGGAAAATAAAAATGTTGAATTGATAAACAAACATCTGTTATTTCATATAAAAATACTGGTATTGATAAAAATTAATTAATAATGGTTAAACTCAATACAATTCCAAACGGCTCAAGGGGTTCACAAACTTTCAAGCAGCACTGTATATAATATTATATAATACATATAAATCCATAATAATAGGTATATTATATATTACATAATATAATTGTTATACACTGTATAACAATTATATTAAACGGTGGTAACGTATTGAAGAATGAATCCTGCAGTCTCTCTTATTTGTCAATTGGTGGATAGCCTACACCTTGTAACACACACACACACACACACACACACACACACACACACACACACACACACACACACACACACACACACGGTGGGTTCACGTCAGCAGCCCCTTTGACCCGTCCTCTCGCGAGACTTGAGGCGGTTCCTCGCGAGAACATCTGCAGCAACAAACGGTCCGGATCACCTGAGACAATCTTCTGCTTTCTGCGGTAAGACAATGATTAACGGACACTGCGCGTGCACGTCCCAGACCGATGTGCATGTGCGCGCGCCTGTGTAGCTATAGAGGCGAACGAGGACGCGCGCTGTGATGCGTGTGAATGAGACGGAGGATGAGGAGACTGCACACTCACGAGCGCCACGGCGTGCACGCGCAGAGCTGTGATGATGATGTTAGGTCGCACGAGTGTCCGGTCCGGTGTGTGTGTGTGTCTGTGTTTGTAGCCCTTGTCTGTGTGTGTGTGTTTGTAGCCCTTGTCTGTGTGTGTGTGTGTGTGTGTGTGTGTGTGTGTGTGTGTGTGTGTGTGTGTGTGTGTGTGTGCGTGTGTGTGTGTGTGTGTCTGTGTCTGTATGTGTGTGTGTGTGTGTGTGTGTGTGTGTGTGTGTGTGTGTGTGTGTGTGTGTGTGTGTGCATGTGTCTGTCTGTCTGTCTGTCGCTTTGTCTGTGTGTGTGTCTGTCTGTGTGTCATCATCTTTAGACTAAAGGCCCATTAAAAACACACAACACATACGTGCTGCATGTCTTCATATGTGAGACTGGCAGCATACTGCACTGAAATTGCCACAAAAAACATTACAGGCAAACATGTACATACCTGTGTATAAAAACCGAACAAAAAAGTTTTGAAAAGGATTTATTTCATTTTATTTTTTTAAGTTTTTGAATATATTATTAGACTATCTTTATCCGAGAGGTGATTATTGTTAAAAAAGATTTAACCATTACATGCGGCAAAAATGTACATCGGCGATAAATTAAATAAAATAAAAAATTAAATATATTTTTTTGTTGCAAATTATAAATATTTTTGTTAATTTTCAGTAAATTTTTTAAATCGATTTTTTTGTATGCAAATATTCAATTCTAAATCTTTCCCCCCAGTCCTGATGGAGTGTGTGGAGGCTTCAGCCCACAGTCTCTACCTAGCAGCAGGGAGTGTGTGGAGGCTTCAGCCCACAGTCTCTACCTAGCAGCAGGGAGTGTGTGGAGGCTTCAGCCCACAGTCTCTACCTAGCAGCAGGGAGTGTGTGGAGGCTTCAGCCCACAGTCTCTACCTAGCAGCAGGGAGTGTGTGGAGGCTTCAGCCCACAGTCTCTACCTAGCAGCAGGGAGTGTGTGGAGGCTTCAGCCCACAGTCTCTACCTAGCAGCAGGGAGTGTGTGGAGGCTTCAGCCCACAGTCTCTACCTAGCAGCAGGGAGTGTGTGGAGGCTTCAGCCCACAGTCTCTACCTAGCAGCAGGGAGTGTGTGGAGGCTTCAGCCCACAGTCTCTACCTAGCAGCAGGGAGTGTGTGGAGGCTTCAGCCCACAGTCTCTACCTAGCAGCAGGGAGTGTGTGGAGGCTTCAGCCCACAGTCTCTACCTAGCAGCAGGGAGTGTGTGGAGGCTTCAGCCCACAGTCTCTACCTAGCAGCAGGGAGTGTGTGGAGGCTTCAGCCCACAGTCTCTACCTAGCAGCAGGGAGTGTGTGGAGGCTTCAGCCCACAGTCTCTACCTAGCAGCAGGGAGTTTGGGTTTCTGTGTGATTACTATTTAAAAAGGAAATTCTAAACATTACAGGCGGCAAAAATATACGGGATACAAATAAAAATTTAAAAACAAATTAAAAAAAGAAAAAAATATATATTTATTTTTTATTTTATTATTAAAGACCTACTTCACCGGTGGGAATATGAAGGTGTATTGAACTCTGAGATCCTATGTAGTATAAAGGTGCAAAAAAAAATTGAAATTGGTTCATCCGAGCCTGAGAAAAGGCAGAAAGAGTGTTTTATGGTCTCACTGTCTAACCCTACATTTCTCTTTCTGTGATGTCACAGAAAGAGAAATGTTAAATTTCTTTTTGCACATTCATACTACATAAATGGTAAATGGACTTGACTTATATAGCGCTTTCTAGCCGATTTTCTCAGCCCCAAAGCGCTTTACATATCTTACCACATTCACCCATTCATACACCGATGGTAGAAGCTGCCATGCAAGGCGCTCTCTGAACCATCAGGAGCAATTTGGGGCGATCTCCCTACCGACTTCGCCACTGCCGCCACATAGGATCTCAGAATTCAATACACCTTCATATTCCCACCGGTGAAGTAGAGCTTTAAGGAAAAACAAGTATTTATTGTATCTATATTTTATTTTATATCTTATTTTTATTATTATTATTATTATTATTATTATTATTATTATTATTATTATTATTATTATTATTATTATTATTATTATTATTATTATTATTATTATTATTAGTATTATTATTGTTGTTGTTGTTGTTGTTATTATTATTATTATTATTATTATTATTATTATTATTATTATTATTATTATTATTATTATTATTATTATTATTATTATTATTATTATTATTATTATTATTATTATTATATTGTTTTATTATTATCCAGAGCATGGAGCTGGAGGCCTCAGCCCACAGTCTCTACCTGTTGAACCAGCTCAATGTCCAGAGGGAGTTTGGCTTTCTGTGTGACTGCACCGTCGCTATCGGCAACGTCTTCTTCAAAGCTCACCGCGCCGTGCTGGCTGCTTTCTCCAACTACTTCAAGATGATCTTCATCCACCAGACCAGGTACAGACAGACAGGCAGGCAGACAGACAGGCAGACAGACAGGCAGACAGACAGACAGGCAGGCAGACAGACAGGCAGACAGACAGACAGACAGACAGGCAGGCAGACAGGCAGACAGGCAAACAGACAGACAGACAGACAGACAGACAGACAGGCAGGCAGGCAGACAGGCAGGCAGGCAGGCAGGCAGGCAGGCAGGCAGGCAGGCAGACAGACAGACAGGCAGGCAGGCAGACAGGCAGGCAG
>CASHTC010000555.1:0-5000 GCA_949357725.1 Hyperoplus immaculatus
AGAGACATAGCTTTATTAGACAGTACAGAGTTGAAATGGGGAGACAGAGACAGAGAGAGAGAGAGAGAGAGCTTTATTAGACAGTACAGAGTTGAAATGGGGAGACAGAGAGAGAGAGAGAGAGAGAGAGAGAGAGAGAGAGCGAGAGAGAGAGAGAGAGAGAGAGAGAGAGAGAGGCCAACGAAGGCCGGAGCCAATATGCTACGCACTGTATCCACTACACCACCGGAGCGCCCCAGTCATATTTTTTACACTATGTTGGCAAGGTGACAACATTACAATCTGCAAAACCCAAACAGTTTTCTCTGCTGTTTGTAAAAGTCTCTACGAGGAACTTTTAAATATTTCTGAAACAGTCTCATCTTTCCTCTGACGATCATAAATTACATGTAACAGCAAACGAGACCATCAGTGTAAAAGAATGCTTTTTTTATATAGTTTTTCTTAATGCCTTTGTCATGGGTATACGCTCACCCAGGAACATTTTTCAAATAGTGCTTACTGGAGTTCAAGGCTATCTTTAGTTTTTCGAAAAGCCTTTGAATACAGACTGGGCGTGAATGGCTTAGTAGCTATGTGTGTGTGTAATCCTGAGTCATTGTTGTGTGTGTGTGTGTGTGTGTGTGTGTGTATTATATTCCTAAATCATTGTTAAAATGTGTGCAGCTGTGTGTGTGTGTGTGTGTGTGTGTGTGTGTGTGTGTGTGTGTGTGTGTGTGTGTGTGTGCGAAGCAGCCTGTGAACTTTTCCCACTAAATAATAAATAAACTGATGAATGCAGAGGAACCGGACGACCAAGAATACAGGCCACCGATTGGTCGAATGCTCAACACACACACACACACACACACACACACACACACACACACACACACACACACACACACACACACACACACACACACACAGTAAATATGTCAGCCACACACTAACACACAGGTTCACGCACACTCAAGTCGCACACACACACACACACAAACAAAGATACAAGCGTTCACACACACACACAAAATGTAAATATGTCAGTCACGCACAAACACACACTAACACACACAGCATACATACACAGAGACTGACAGACACACAAACACACACACACACACACACACACACACACACACACACACACACACACACACACACACACACACACACAGACACTCTCACACACACACACAGACACTCTCACACTCACACACACACAGCAGCAATATGCAAATGAGCTTCACATTTTGGTCTGACTTCCAGCAAGTCACATGTGGTTCGTCACCACGGCGATTCTGAGAACAACAAACTGACAACTTCCTTTTTCTCATCAGCGGGGTGTGTGTGTGTGTGTGTGTGTGTGTGTGTGTGTGTGTGTGTGTGTGTGTGTGTGTGTGTGTGTGTGTGTGAGTGCGTGTAGGTGTGTGTGTGCAGGTGTAGGTGCGTGTGTGTGTAAGTGCGTGTGTGTGTAGGTGTAGGTGCGTGTGTGTGTTTGTGTGTGTGTGCGCGAGTGACATATTTTTCTGTGTGTGTGAGTGTGTGGGAGTTAGTGATGAAGGTAAAAGCTGTAAGGTGACACACACACACACACACACACACACACACACACACACACACACACACACACACACAGTCATTGCTAAACTTGCTACATGACTAAACAGCAGCAGGTGAATCTCCCGACACATCATGATGGATTTACATACAAAGTTCACATGCAAATAGATTTAGTGTGTGTGTGTGTGTGTGTGTGTCTGTGTGTGTGTGTGTGTGTGTGTGCTCATGACAAAGGCATTAAGAAAAACTGTATAAAATTAGCATTCTTTGCACTGATGGTCTCGTTTGCTGTTACATGTAATTTATGATCATCAGAGGAAAAATGAGACTGTTTCAGAAATATTTAAAAGTTCCTCGTAGCACCTTTAAATAATATGGTTACACACACAGACACACACACAGAGAGACACACACACACACACACACACACACACACACAGAGAGACAGACACACACACACACACAGAGACAGACAGACACACACACACACACACACACAGAGAGAGCTGTGTGGAGAATTCTGATAAAAAAGAAATGATACGTAAATGTGCGGTAGCTGCCTGGAAGCCACGACCCTGATAACCTTCTGAAGAATTAATAACCACACACACACACACACACACACACAGAAAAAGACACACAGACACGGACACACACAACACACACACATGCAGTTGCACATACACACACAGGAACACGCTAAAACACAGGCTCGCACACGCACACACACACACGCACACACACACACTCACAGTAAGTCGCTCATACACAGACACACACACAAACACACACACACACACAGAGGAAACCACAGCGAGCTCTCTGATTGGACGGCCAGGACATTATTCTGAGAAAGGGGCGTGGCCTGATCGTCTCTGGTTTGTGATGTCGATAAAGTTTTTATCTTCAGCTCACAGGCTCCACTCCACCCGACACCCGACACTAACCGCTAAGCATTCTGGGAACTCTGCACTTCACCAGACAGTAGATGTTTGAGTATTTTATTATTAGATTAAGAATATTCTTTGGCATTTTTTAGAAGAAGTAGCAGAATTATGCATAGCAGGTTCATTTTAGTTAAACATTTTAAATTTTTGGGGGCGCCCTTAGCTCAGTTGGTAGGACGCCCCCCCCCCCACCCCCCCCCTATGGACCTCGGTCAGCAGCAGACCCGGGTTGGATTCCAGCCCGCGGTCGTTCTCTGCATGTCACTCCCCTCTCTGCCCCATTTCAACTCTGTCTCTACACTATCAATAAAGCAGAAAAAAAAAATGCCTACTGTGTGTCCCCGCGAGGAATTTAGTATATGAACAGGTGAAGTCCAGTGTTGGTAGTCAATGCTTTAAAGAAGGTAAAGCTCCTGAGAAGATACAATATGGTACAAGGTCACTGAGACCCTCACACTGTGTAAAGGTCACAGTAAACTTTGACCTTTGACCTCCAAACTCTACCCAGTTCATCTTTGGGTCAGAGTGGACATTAGTGCAAAGAGCGAAGACAATACCTCAAAGCGTTCTGGAGATATTGTGGAACAAGAATGGACCGGACGGACAGACAGACAGACAGACAGACAGACAGGCATACAGACGGACAGACAGACAGACAGACAGACAGGCATACAGACGGACAGACAGACAGGCATACAGGCATACAGACGGACAGACAGACAGACAGACAGACAGACAGACTGTGTGTGTGTGTGTGTGTGTGTGTGTGTGTGTGTACGTCATGTGGTCAGTGAATCAATGTGACTGATCAGCTGACTGGGAGACGCTTTCTATGGACAAGTTAAACAATCCAGAGCAAAGTGCATAGAGCCTCTTCACTGTCCCTGAAGTGTGTGTGTGTGTGTCTGTGTGTCTGTGTGTGTGTGTGAGAGAGTGTGTGTGTGTGTGTGTGTGTGTGAGTGAGAGAGTGTGTGTGTGTGTGAGCGAGAGAGTGTTTGTGTCACCGTCTGTCTGTGACTTTTAACCTTGTTTTACTGTAACATTGGCCCAGACTCTGTGTGTGTGTGTGTGTGTGTGTGTGTGTGTGTGTGTGAGAGAGAGTACGTGTGTGTACAGAGGGAGTCAGATCTAGGTTTAAGGTTGATTTTCCCTTTAGTACGACAAACGATATACGTGTCACACACACACACACACACACACACACACAGTTTGGGGAGCAGGGGCAATTTATTTTTTTATTATTATATATATTTTCATATTTTCAATAGTAGCACCTTTCTGAGTTAGCCTAGCCTACTTACCAATTTATTTTAATACACTCACGCAATCTCTACAAAATAATCAGTTGACACAGAGACACTGTTCTTCTTTAGTGTGCACCAGGTTTATTGCAGGAGCAGTACAAACGTTTTGTTTTAACAATTTGTTTGCGACTAGTTTCTGGCATCGACTATATTTACACTTTCTTTGCATTAAGGAAAGAACCTACAGAATTAATGTACAGAATGACACAAGCTGGTCAGACCAGTTTACCAGCTCTAAACTGGTAGAGTGATACAAGCTGGTCAGACCAGTTTACCAGCTCTAAACTGGTAGAGTGATACAAGCTGGTCAGACCAGTTTACCAGCTCTAAACTGGTAGAGTGATACAAGCTGGTCAGACCAGTTTACCAGCTCTAAACTGGTAGAGTGATACAAGCTGGTCTGACCAGTTTACCAGCTCTAAACTGGTAGAGTGATACAAGCTGGTCAGACCAGTTTACCAGCTCTAAACTGGTAGAGTGATACAAGCTGGTCAGACCAGTTTACCAGCTCTAAACTGGTAGAGTGATACAAACTGGTCAGACCTGTTTGACCAGTTTACCAGCTCTAAACTGGTAGAGTGATACAAGCTGGTCAGACCAGTTTACCAGCTCTAAACTGGTAGAGTGATACAAACTGGTCAGACCAGTTTACCAGCTCTAAACTGGTAGAGTGATACAAACTGGTCACACCAGTTTACCAGCTCTAAACTGGTAGAGTGATACAAGCTGGTCAGACCAGTTTACCAGCTCTAAACTGGTAGAGTGATACAAGCTGGTCAGACCAGTTTACCAGCTCTAAACTGGTAGAGTGATACAAGCTGGTCAGACCAGTTTACCAGCTCTAAACTGGTAGAGTGATACAACTGGTCTGACCTGGCTGGTTGTGTCAACCTGAAGACATATGTAAGATTTTAGAAGTTTTTGTCCCCAAAGGGAATTTCATTATCCTGAAGAAATGTATGTAATGGAATAATCGTTTTGAGGCCCATGGGGGGAGGGGGGGGGGGACGCCCTACCAACTGAGCTAAGGGCCCATGGGGGGGGGGGGGGGACGCCCTACCAACTGAGCTAAGGGCCCATGGGGGGGGGGGGGGACGCCCTACCAACTGAGCTAAGGGCCCATGGGGGGGGGGGGGACGCCCTACCAACTGAGCTAAGGGCCCATGGGGAGGGGGGGGGGGGGGACGCCCTACCAACTGAGCTAAGG
>CASHTC010000555.1:15000-25000 GCA_949357725.1 Hyperoplus immaculatus
AGAGCCTAGGCTGAGCATTAAACCAGTTTACAGAGCCTAGGCTGAGCATTAACACTGGATTTTATTTATTGGAGAATTGCAGCAGTAATCTTTTTATATTGTTTATACATTTTATTTATCTATTTCATCATAACATGGCGCCTTGATCTTGCCTCTTGCTTTTATATCCGTCGCATCCCCGTTTGTTTTCATACGGAGGCTGCGTCTATTTGAATTCCGGTGCGCACTGGATTGTGGGTCAGAATCGCCCAAATAGCAATGCTGATTTCAACACTATAAATCTCGGCCGGATGTAGTAGGACCAGTGTTGCCACAGTTACTTTGAAAAAGTAATCTGATTACTAGTTACTCCTTAAAATAGTAACTTAGTTACTTTACTGATTACTTGATGTTAAAAGTAACTAAGTTAGATTACAAGTTACTTTAACCGTTACTTTACAGGTTTTGAAACCCATATATCTCTTAAATATATCTTTAAAACATGTACACATTAAGAATCATTGAAAATATATAAAATAAAGCTTGTAGGCTAGTAGCCTATAGGCATACTGTTTTCAAAATAATAAAAATTATGGTTTGAAAAATGTAATAAAAAAAAAACTTTTTCCCCCCATGCAAATAAATGCATTCCTCCAAAGTGCAAAGACAGTAGCAGTGTCTTTAAACTTAACGTGCTTGGCCCTTCACTCTCATGCATTCATTTGACTTTTCTCTGCGATGTCTCAAGTGTTGATAGACTGGGTGTGTGCGGCCACCGGTCGCCACGTGACTATACGTTTCCAAGTTTTAAACACTTCTATCTCTTCAAAGTCACCGTACCCGAATCCTAAATATCCCCATAGCAGACGCCAGACGCTATATTTCATGGGGGGGAACGTTTGTTTTGCGCCACAGTTCAGCTTAGACTCGGCCGTAATGCTGCTGCACGCACACACACACGCACACACACACACACACACACACACACACACACACACACACACACACACGCTGCATGTCAGAGACGAGGGGCGCTACCAAAAAGACGAGAGGAGCAGTTGGAGCGTTTAGAGACACATGCGCGCACATTTATTTACATTAAATCGCAATCGCAGTCATTTGTGCAGTTATGTAAAATGTTTCACTAAGGAAAATGACAGAAGAAGTAACGCACAGTGACTTTGATGAGTAACGTTAATCTGATTACTGGTTTGGAGATAGTAACGCGTTAGATTACTCGTTACTGAAAAAAGAGGTCCGATGCCGGTAACGCGTTACTAAGTAATCACTAGTATTTAATAATCTTTTTATTTATTGGAGGATTGCAGCAGTATTCTTTTTAGATTTGTTAGGCCTATGCATTTTATTTGTATGTTACATAGACCTACTGTCAGCTAGTTAAAGCTGTTCATTCTCCCTTAACTATGAACCGTACCGTACCGTGACTTCAAAACCGAGGTATGTACCGAACCGTGACTTTAGTGTACCGTTACACCCCTACTAACCATCCTAAATCCGGCCACAAGAATCGGGACATCCTAAATTTTTATTCTACCAAACTATATAGTAGAAAGTGTGGGGATTGGAACGCAGGTTATTGGGAGAAACCATCAGACATTCAGCTCCCCATAAAGCCAGAAAAGAATGAGCTTCATAACAAACTATTCGACTGTGAGATTGGCGGTCGAACCGTGACTATTTGGGGGTTGATCCTAAATATTAAACAAACAGAGAAGCACAGCACATTGCAATGCGGTCCTAGATGTATACAACTTGATAATGTCGTAGATCACATTACATGTCATATAGCAGACGCTTTTATCCAAAGCGACTTACAACTGGAGCACACATTCACACACCGATAGCAGCAGCAGCTACCACGCAGGGTGCAAGCTAACTATCAGGAGACATTTAGGGTTCAGTGTCTCTTTACCCAGGGACACTTGGACATGTGGCGGGGAGACGGGGGATCCAACCACCGACCCTGTAGTTGAGGGTCGACCGCCCTACCCCACTGAGCTACATCCCCCCTATTACATATTGTGACAGTTTGGTTTAAAGGTGTAGTCAGTGATTCTGGAGAACGCTTGTTGTCAAAATCACTTTGTCAAAATCAGTGAATATCTCCTCATGATCCGCTACCTGTCTGTACTAAAAAAAATTGGTAAAGAGTAACTGTTATGTGGCTTGCAATGATGGGCCCTTTGTTTACATATAATTAGTTTTTACACACCAGTTTACAGAGCCTAGGCTGTGTATTAACACTGGATTGTTTTCAGCACACACACACAGTACAGACAGGTAGTGGATCATGAGGAGATATTCACTCAGTACAGACAGGTAGTGGATCATGAGGAGATATTCACTCAGTACAGACAGGTAGTGGATCATGAGGAGATATTCACTGATTTTGACAATAAGTGATTTTGACAACAAGCGTTCTCCAGAATCACTGACTACACCTTGAAAACGTGTTCCCTGTCATGTCGGGCAACTTACAAAATGTGGAAAAACAAGTCAGAGAGGAATGGCACATCAGTAGAGATAATGTCAAAAGTGTTTTTAAAAATAAAATTGTGCACTTTGTTTCCTGCTTGGGCCCCATTAATATGTTTATATCATATACAGCTCTGGAAAAACATTCAGAGACCAGTCTGGATTTGTTCTTCAATCTTCATCTCTACATTACTTATTGAAAATTCTCTTTAATGACAATATTTTTATTGTGAATTTGGTAGAAATGTTGTCAGTGGTTTATATTATAAAACCAAAATGTTCATTCTACTCAAACATATGCCTATAAAGAGTAAAACCAGAGACACTGAACATTTGGAGTGGAATTTTCCGGAGCTGTACATTATGTCATTGTAAATTATGTATTAAAATAAATGATATTTATGTATTTAATATATTTATCTATCCAAATGTATAAAGCCATGTATGGTTGATTTGATATTTTCAAAATAAAATACGTCTGACTTAGTGGTTATACACATTTGAAATACATTATAAGATCACACATATATTAGGCTATATTGTACTTTCAGTCATTTAATTTTAATTTTTTTTTTTAACCTTTATTTCTACAGGTAAATCCCATTGAGACCGAAGACTCTTTTACAAGGGAGACCTGTTTTCCTTTCCCACGTCACACACACTTTCATACAGCGATAGCAGCAGGCTAACTATCGACATTCACACGAGGCAGCAAGGTGGGTGAAGTGTCTTGCCCAAGGACACAACAACCATGACACAGGTGGCAGGGCGGGGATCGAACCTCCAACCCTTTGATCATCGGCCGACCCGCTCTACCACCTGAGCCACAGTCGCCCCAAATTTTAATTCCAGCCAATCTACATCTCTGTTCAAATGTTTCAATTGCTTCTGTCTCTTGATTGTATATTGTGTATTTGCTTTGCATTTGTTTGACATCATTGCAAATGAGGGTCACTCTCTCACTCACTCACTCACACACACACACACACACACACACACACACACACACACACACACACACACACACACACACACACACACACACACACACACACACACACACACACACACACACACACACACACACACACACCTCAACTGATCTCTCGAGTACAAATAAAGGTTAAATGAAATGAAAAATGTATTGTTATTTACATACAGTATATATAGTGTTGATAATTATGAATACTAGTAGCACCATTTAATAGGTTAATAAATAGCCCGAATAAAATACATAAAACATTTTTAACCAGTTTTTCTATATGGGGTTTAATTGACGAGCATAAAACACATTATTTTATTTAAATAAAATTGTAAGAAATTAACGGCAAATTAACAGTTAAACAGTTGTAGCCAAAATGTGTCCACGTGGCCAAATAAAAAATATATACTTATTAATATCAGAATATATACAATACAGTCTTAGTAATTTTTTGATTAATTTACATATTTTTATCAATAAATTAGGGTGGACATTTATAGCATATTGTGTTATATTACAGGGGATGTTCCCCCCTCTATATATATATTATGAACACGGCCTTAGCTTCTATATAAATATTAGCATAACTACCCAACGTCAATTAGGAATAATCGCATTATTTAACAGGTTAATAAATAAATAAATATTAAATCATTTATTTGAGTAATTTAGATATTTTTTAACCATTTTTACTATTCATGGTTTCATTTACTCAAGCCTTATAGACATTATTTATTTTAATAAAATTATAAGAAATTACCGGCAAATTTTCTATGGGAATAACACATTAGGCTAGTTATTATGCTAGCTGTGTGACCCCAAAACATTGTTGTAACCAAAATTTGACCACATAGCCCAAGAAAAATCCCTTATAGATCTAAATAAGAACCTAAATCAACCCACCATCGCTCCAGTGTTGTCCCTGGGATCGCTTGGCCCTATTACGGGGGACACAGAGCCCACAGGCGGCGGTGAGGCCTGTTGAGACCGGGCGCTCGCCTCGATGCTTCGCCGCTCTTCGCCCCTGTTAGGCGGGGTCGGCTGGTAGGTCCAGGGCGGTGGTGAAGCCCTGGGTCTGGCTCCGGCCCTGCCTGCGTGGGGATGCGGGTGTTGGTGTGAATCCGACCCGCTCCTTCGGTCGCTGTCATCCGCATGGTCCTGGACGCCTACCCCCGAATTGGGCTTCTTCTTCGGCAGGATCGTCATGGAGAAAAATAGCCCAAATATTAGCCGTTGGAACCGATTTTTTGGATCTAAAAAAAAACACCCAACAAACCGGAACCAACGACGTAAGCCCCCCCGAAACCAACCGACACGGACCGACAGCGACCGATCTGTTGTTTCGTTATTTTTAAAGGTTTTTTAGTTCAAGAAAAACAAAAAAAGCGAAAAAAAAGCCTCGTCGCCTCTTCCCGTTTCTCTCCACAAAACATCAACACAGCTGTGACGTCAGTGAGGACAGTGGCGTCACGTCCGGAATGCCTTCATTATTTTTTTTCCATTTTTTTACGACTTATATTAAATGTAATGTATT
Organism: Hyperoplus immaculatus; assembly: GCA_949357725.1. Classification (NCBI taxonomy): domain Eukaryota; kingdom Metazoa; phylum Chordata; class Actinopteri; order Uranoscopiformes; family Ammodytidae; genus Hyperoplus; species Hyperoplus immaculatus. The sequence goes on from CASHTC010000555.1 coordinate 19,992, forward strand.
TGTTGCTATTATATTCATGTTAAATTATGTGTTACTATCATATTAATGTATTTATGTTCATACATTTATTAGTAGTAGCCTTAGATTGTACATATTCAATCTGGTTCATTATCTCCCACCCATTTCACCCCACTTGTGTAAATTATTATTATTATTATTATTATTATTATTATTATTATTATTATTGTTATTATTATTATTATTATCATCATCATCATTATCATCATCATCATTATTATTATTATTATTATTATTATTATTATTATATAAAAGGTAGTAGCCTATAATTTTTTTTCCCCGAGTTTAACTGCCTTATCTTTTATTAAAAAAAACAGTTGGGCGGTTAAAAAAAAATCCCTCTTTACTCATTGTGAGAAAAAAATTGTTGACAAGAATTTATTTTAATATTTCAGAATCAGAAAAGGGACGATTATTCTGTGGGACGATCGTGAAGGAGAAATGGCCGTTACAGTTTTTTCCGATCGCTAAAGCACAGTGGGCACAACTGAAACCACATGTGCAAAACTCTTAACACAGTGTTCATCACTAAAACCCATCTGTGCAATTCAGTTCATTTCACCTCCAAAAGTCACTCATAGCAACAAAACTCTTCATACATGTCTCAAAACAAGCTCACTGGTGCAAAACACTGGCAACATGTTACAATGAAAAACACACTTTGACACACACAACACACAGACCTAAAAAACACTACCAACAAGCAGCAAAACATCAAAGATGAACTTTTGATATTTAAAGTCAAATCTCTGAAGTTTAAATGATCCGAGTGATTTCACATACACTGTAAAACAATATTTCATGAGAAAATAAGATGAAATTGGATGACTGTAGTGTACCATATGACAAGAATGAATGACAAACACAGCAATTTGGTGCTATACAGTATCTTTTATTTTTTACTAAAAAATAAAACTTTGCAACAAAAACTCCTGTAGTTTCAGGGCTGTAAAAATCAAACAAAAAAACTTAAATTTTGTCACTTTCAAAGTATCTAATCCTGCCTATCTTCCTCATTGGGCCACATGTTTTCATCGACGTCACAGCGTATATTCTCCCTTGCAAGACACCGAGGGAAATATCGACGGGCATGCCTTATCCACCCCTGGCAGTCCTCGGGAGACGTTTGCCCACAGGCGGCATTCATGGCCTCTAGCAAGGTCATTTGGTCGTGTGGCAGGTGGTCATAGACCTTCCACCTCCAAGCAGAGAAGAATTCATCTATGGGGTTGAGGAAAGGGGAGTATGGGGGCAGGTAGAGGTTTGTCATCCTTGGATGTGCAGCAAACCACTCTCTCACTGCGATAGCGTGGTGGAAAGCTACATTGTCCCATACCACAACAAAAACAGGAGCATTCCTTCTTCTGCCTGCTGGCACAAGCTGATCGTGTAGCTCATCTAGGAAGGCAATGAGCCTGGCTGTATTATAGGGGCCAATCAGGGGTTTGTGGAGCAGCACACCCTCGGTAGAACATTGTGATGTTGGCCCCTCGCTGGCCAGGGACATTCACTGTTGCTCTTCGCCCAATGACGTTTCTTCCCCTGCGGCGCGTTTTTGCTAGGTTGAAACCAGCCTCATCCACAAAAATGAAGGAATGGGCTGTCTGCCTGGTGTCAATCTCCATTGCACTCTGAAATACAGTAAATACACCATTTTACAGTTACAGTATTGTACAGTTAGATGTACCTGTATTCACATTACAGTACAGTTCATAGCTGCATATGTACCATTTAGACATCTTACCTGGACATATTGGTACCTGAGCAATTTCACCCGGTCACTGTTTCGCTCAAAGGGCACTTTGTACAGCTGCTTCATTCGTACCTGATGTTTCTTTAGGATTCTGGCAATTGTAGTAGTGCTGACTGAATTGATATCTACAAAGATCTCATCGTCTGCCAGCACTCTCTCTTTAATTTCCCGCAGTTTTATAGCATTGTTGGCAACAACCATGTCAACAATTGCTATTTCCTGCGCATCAGTAAATATTCTGCCTCTTCCTCCAGTGGGAGGCAATCTTTGGATCCTATTGTATAAAATAGAAAAATATCAATATTATAAAACACATTTAGCAAGAACAACTAAAAATGACTCTTTACATAGGCCTAGGCCTAGTTACAGGAATTCAGTTCATCATTACTGTACTATAGGAATGCAGATCTTACCTGTTGGTTTCCCGGAAAATTCGAACAATTGATGCCACTGTTGATCGTGTGATATTTGGTTGGACCCGTAAACCTGCCTCAGTCATTGAGAGACCATGGTTGACCACATGGTCAATAATGGTGGCCCTGATCTCATCAGAGACAGCAGCTCTTGCTCTTCCTTGTCCTCTTCCTCTACCTCTCCCTCTTCCTCTACCTCTTCCTCTTTCTCTTCCTGGTCCTCCTCGCATCATGACTCTCCCGGTCACCCTTCTCTGAACACCGACCTGTCTTTCTGGATCCATTTTTTCCCAAGAGATCTAAATTGTGAACCTGTCCCTTTTTATAGGTCCAACAGTAACTAGAAATTGTTATCAGCTGTGTATTTTATTTTATATATTGGTAATATTCTACTAAGATTTGCAATACATTTCAATATGGCTAATGCCAGAAGCCATCACTCTGTTTTGAATGTGCTCCTATGAGTTTTGAATACAGTGAGACAAATTCTGCAACATGTGTGTAAGCAATTGGCAAAAACTGTAAAAAAAAAAGAATTGTAATAGGCCTACTTTATTTTCAAGTTTTGTGCTTTTAGCTGAAATTCAATAAGCTTTTTTATTTTACATATCGGTAATATTCTTGGTAATATTCTCCTACGATTTCAACACATTTCGATAAGGTAAATGCATAATCCCATATTTTGTTTTGTATGAGTTCCTAAGAGTTTTGAGCACAGTGTCTTAGCAATTGAACATTTTGCCAGATATACACAGTGTTTTGCAGGTTGTTGTTTATGAATGGAAGAAGAGTTCTTGAGTTTTGGTCAATGTGGTTTCTGAATGCATTTTGCGTGAAATGAATGAAAAATGAAACACAGTTTGGAACCCATGGACTTCTGTAGTGCACACTGTGTTAAGTGTTTTGCACATGAGGTTTTAGTTGTGCCCACTGTGCTTTAGCAATCGGAAAAAACTGTAAAAAGAAAAATTGCACAAAAAAACAATTATGTGTATTACACAGCTCTAGGAACATTCAGAGACCGGTCTGGATTATTTTTCTTCAATCTTCATCTCTACATTACTTATTGTTTTGCTATGCATTTGTTTGACTTGACATCATTGCAAATGTGGGTCACACACACACACGCACACACACACACACACACACACACACACACACACACACACACACACACACACACACACACACACACACACACACACACATGAATAAAGGTTAAATGAACTGAAATTAATTCTGGTCCTAAATCCTGTGATATCTGTCGCCCCCTAATGGACAATTTAACATTAACCATTTTAGCCATTCGCTTTAAAGAGGACCTATTATGCTACTTTTCTGGTCTTAATTTCTTGTTTTACACTGCTATAGAGCAACCTGACACGAATCACATCACAAAAAACTATGTAGATTTTCGGGAAGCTCTTTCTCTTATTTTGGCGATCCAGCACATCCTGTCAACACTTGAGTGTGTGTGCTTCGGCTCCCTCCGCCTGTGCTTCGGCCATCTCCGCTCCCCTCCCCCCCCTCCTGCAAACCCCACTCCGTTGTGATTGGTTACCTTTCAGTGGCGGGAAGCGCGAGCATGGACCTATAAGGGCGCGAGGCAGACGCGAGGCAGACGCGAACAGGGAAGTGACAGCATTACCATACATGGAAACATCCGCGTGGAGACGTCACAAAGTTTTATGCGACGTCACAAATTATGAAAGGGTAGACCGCTTTGAACACGTGACTTCTCGACTGGCTAGAATAGTGTTTAGTGCTCTGCACAGACACCCCAGACGGTCAGCAGGGAATATGTCGAAATGCATGTAAGTCATTATTTGATAATTTAGTATGGTTAAGCATGACTATGAATCATCATAACAACGTTTATAGGTCATAAAAGTCAAAAAGCATCATAGGTCCTCTTTAAATCTCACCTCGTCCAAACCACTCCCATTTATTTTTTTCACATATATATTTTTTTAACCTTTATTTCTACAGGTAAATCCCATTGAGACCGAAGACTCTTTTTCAAGGGAGACCTGTTTTCCTTTCCCAAGTTACCATTCACACACACATTCATACACCGATAGCAGCAGGCTAACTATCGACATTCACACGAGGCAAGGAGGGTGAAGTGTCTTGCCCAAGGACACAACAACTATGACACAAGTGGCAGGGCAGGGGATCGAACCTCCAACCCTTTGATCATCAGCCGACCCGCTCTACCACCTGAGACACAGTCGACCCTAAACAGAAATGAATCACATAGTAGTTACAGAACAGATTTTGGATTCAGCTTTTTTTTTTTCTTTTTTTTTAAATCAAAAGATACTATGTACAGGTTTTAAAAATGCATTTTCATCATGTTTTTAAGAAGAAAATGTCTCATAAATCAGACAGTGAACACCATATGAACAAATCCTTCTGTAATAACCTTCAGAATAGTGCTGAGAATGATTATGGAAAGTTTAGTTGATGTAAGTGCTTTAGAAGTTGAGATTTTTGGTTCAGAGTATTGAGAGAAAAAAACTAATGTTGAGATAATGTCCGTTAAAGATGGTTGTACAGGAGAAATATACAGACGCAAACAGACAAGGTTTAGTCAAATAAACACCTGAATGTACATGTTGGACCTTTGATTTATACTAGTATGAAAGAAGACATGTTATGCAAGATAGACAGACAGACAGACAGACAGACAGACAGACAGACAGACAGACAGACAGATAGACAGATAGATAGATAGATAGATAGATAGATAGATAGATAGATAGATAGATAGATAGATAGATAGACAGACAGACAGACAGACAGACAGATAGATAGATAGATAG
>CASHTC010000557.1:5000-10000 GCA_949357725.1 Hyperoplus immaculatus
CGCTACCTGTCTGTACTGAGTGAATATCTCCTCATGATCCACTACCTGTCTGTACTGAGTGAATATCTCCTCATGATCCACTACCTGTCTGTACTGAGTGAATATCTCCTCATGATCCACTACCTGTCTGTACTGAGTGAATATCTCCTCATGATCCACTACCTGTCTGTACTGAGTGAATATCTCCTCATGATCCACTACCTGTCTGTACTGTGTGAATATCTCCTCATGATCCACTACCTGTCTGTACTGTGTGTGCATGGGAGAAAATAAATCCAGTGATAATACACAGCCTAGGCTCTGTAAACAGGCATGTTGTGCAAAGTGATTTTGACAACAAGCGTTCTCCACAATCGCTGACCCCGCCTTTTAATATTCTGAATATTTATTTTCACCACACGCGCACACACACACACACACACACACACACACACGCACGCACGCACGCACACACACACACACACACACACACACACACACACACAACCTTATTTCTTATTCACAGACTGTGCGGCAGTCGGGTCTGGTTTTGCTGTGCAATACTTTTCTGTTTTCTGCCTGTTTTTTAAATGATTTGTCACGATTAAAATATTTGTTTGTGTTTCTGTGTTTCTGTGTCCAGTGAATTCTGTAGAACCAAATCAATAATCCATCATTTAATCAGTTTAATAAGATAATTGACTTTGACCCGGCTGGTTGGTCAATTGGCCAGGTTTCTGAAAAACTGGTCAGACCTGGCTGGCCGTGTCAACCTGAAGACTTAAAAATTAACATCAACAACACATTTTTCAAAGAAAAAAGAAAAAAAGGCGGTTCTCTACATGAATAACCAAACCAACCTACCTTCAAAACTATAGAGTTGGCCTATGTTTGGTTGCAACATTTAGGCTTAGTTCATTCTGCTCTCATCACTGCAAAATTACTGAAAACATTACTGAAATCATTACAAAAAAGTTCTTAAACTTTGAACACAAATCTGTTCCTTCAGTTATTTCCAACTTCTTTGTGCCTTGTATCTTTCTTTGCATTAAGAACTTTTTAGGTCTATTTTTATTTTTTATTCTTAGAAACAATACAGAAAGCAGGACCTTGGTGGTTACGGCAATAATTAAAACAGGATGATGCTGCTCGTCAGATTCATTGTGGTAGGACCCGGCTGGTTGGTCGATTGGCCAGGTTTGTGAAAAACTGGTCAGACCTGGCTGGCCGTGTCAACTTGAAGACTTATGTCAAAGCCTTTAGAAGTTATAGTCCCCAAAGGGAAATTCTTTATCACAAAAATGTCCTTTATGGGGAGATATACTTTAAACCTGTTTGTAGACAATGACAGAGTAACTAGCCTGTCCTGTTTATAAGACTGTAGAAGAACTACAAAAGGTACCCAACCTGTTTGTTCATGGGGTCCAAATACTTTTAACAGCCACACCCAGACACAAGTAGCAGGTACATGTGGAACGACTCAGGAAATATAATCCAGACAAAACTGTTTAATATCAAAACCCAATCTCAGCCAGTGTTCTGGCAGCATTACCTGCAGGCAGGCCTGCCCACACAAATGGCTGGGCCCCTGGAAACTTCCAGTCAATGCCCCCCCCCCCTTACCCATGCTTTACTCGTATCAATGCGTGTGAGTGCGCTCATCCCTCAATAAACACATACATGTATTTGTAAAGAGAATAACTATCTTATCAACCAGGGACTTGCAGGGACAGTTGGGGGAGCAAGGGCTCATTACTATGTTACAATAGTAGCACATTTCTGACTTAGCCCAGGAGACCAATTTATTTTGGTTCAACAGATGGACAGATCTCTACAAAATAATCTGTTCACACAGAGACATTGTTCTTCTTTAGTATCCACTAAAGCAGCGGTTTTCAAACTGTGGGGCGCGCCCCCCTTGGGGGGCGCGGGGTTATGGCAGGGGGGGGCGCGGATGAATATGTAAAAAAAAAGAAAAACTAAAAAAAAAAAAATTTTTTTTTTTTTTTTTTTTTTAGTTTTTCTTTTTTATACTAAGATCACGGCATAGCTGGACACAAGTTATTCTGCTTCGTTCCTCTCACTGCATTTAAATGCATTCAGTAAATTAGAGAAATAGGTCTCGTTAAAGAAAAGGAGCACCAAGCCCAACCCAGAGGACCCTGCATACATTTTGTTAATTTTAAATTAATATTTTTATGGAAAATCCATGTGTCCTTCTTCAATAGCTTCTAATTCATCAGACCCAGTGTCTCCAAATTATTTGTTCACACAAAATTCCTCATATTTAGCCTCTTAATTGTCCTCTCAAAGTGCACCAGATTCATGCATTTCACTTTAAAAAGGTGAAAAAAAATCTCCCGGGGGGGCATACCCCCGGACCCCCTTAGGAGGGTCTGGTTCTCCACTGGCTAGTATTCTCCTCCAGCAGGACATTGGAGGCACTAGCGAAAAAACACTGGGTGTGTGAATGACATTTAACTAGTCAATAATTTGGGCAAGTCTGTCTGCCTATCTTTCTCACTCCGATGCACACTCAGTCAGTATTATCCATGCTTAAAGGAAGCAGGATTAAAACACTGGATTAAGATGTTAAAATGTATTAAATGTGTTTAAAAACGCACAAAAATGTTTAGAATGTTTCAAAAACATGTTTAAATTTGTAAAATATTATTTTTTTTTTTGGGGGGGGGGGGGGCTCCGCTGAAATTTGTTCTCTGAGGGGGGGCTCACTCTCTCACACTTTGAAAACCCCTGCACTAAAGCAAACTAAAAGTTTTTTCACAATTTGCACGTTTTCAACGTATTCAATTTATCCTAAATTGCACAAATGTGTGAACTAGTTCATAGGCTATGTCCAATGGTTTAAAGTTTGGTTTTAATTAAAAGGGAATGTTATAATCAAATTATTGTTATTATTAAATATTAAATAATGGAAATAATTCTGAATCAGCAAAAATTGCTATTGGCAGGTTAAATATTTTGTCTATATTGCAATAATTGCAACCTTATTATTTTTTATATATATTTTTTTGGCATTTTTATGCTTTATTGATAGTGTAGAGACAGAGTTGAAATGGGGCAGAGAGGGGAGTGACATGCAGAGAACGACCGCGGGCTGGAATCGAACCCGGGTCCGCTGCTGGCCGAGGCCCATGGAGGGGGGGACGCCCTACCAACTGAGCTAAGGGCGCCCCCACACCCTTATTCATTTTTCTACAATTATTACTGCACAATAGGATATAATATTGATTGAGAATCTCAGATGAGACCAAGATGACATATTCAAAGATAATTAGAACGAAATGCAAGGGTTAAGGTTATGCAAGTTTTCGATCATACTTTGGGTGCTACAAAAAATAAATGTGCTACTGAATTTTTTTGCTTGCTAGCACCGTGCTACCACCTAAAAAAATAAGCGTACAGCCCTGAAACCAACCTACCCTCAGAACTATAGAGTTGGCCTATGTTTGGTTGCAACATTTAGGCTTAGTTCATTCTGCTCTCATCACTGCAAAAGCACTGAAATCATTACAAAAAAAGTTCTTAATCTTTGAACTCAAATCTGTTCCTTCAATTATTTCCAACTTCTTTGTGCCTTGTATCTTTCTTTGCACTAAGAACTTTTTAGGTCTATTTTTATTTTTAGAAACAATACAGAAAGCAGGACCTTGGCGGTTACGGCAATGATTAAAACAGGATGATGCTGCTCGTCAGTTTCATTGTGGTAGGACCCGGCTGGTTGGTCAATTGGCCAGGTTTCTGAAAAACTGGTCAGACCTGGCTGGCCGTGTCAACTTGAAGACTTATGTCAAAGCCTTTAGAAGGCATAGTCCCCAAAGGGAGTAACTAGCCTGTCCAGTTTATAAGACTGTAGAAGAACTACAAAAGGTACCCAACCTGTTTTTTCATGGGGTCCAAATACTTTTAACAACCACACCCAGACACAAGTAGCAGGTACATGTGGAACTGGAAATATAATATAAATATAATCCAGACAAAACTGTTTAATATCAAAACCCAATCTTGTCCCCATTTCGTTCCACATGGACCTGCTACTTGTGTCTGGGTGTGGTTGTTAAAAGTATTTGGACCCCATGAAAAAACAGGTTGCATACCTATTGTAGAAAAAGTTACACTCCGCTGTGCTCAATCTGAAACATTTTGAACATTTCTGCTTTTCTACTGCTTTTTAAATGGCCGTAAGCGGAGCCGCGGTTCTGTGTAAACACCCAACTCTGAATAGATTTTGACATAAATATCTAAACATCTAAAAATAAAGGTTATCTAGGTAGGTTCTTGGCTTCCAAAGACCATGGGCCCCCCAAGTGGCCTGGCCCTAGAAAGCTTTCCCACTTTCTACCCCTTAAGGGCGGCCCTGTCAGACTGACACGCTCTCGCTCCTCAGGTATGAGCAAATCTCTGAGTGTCGTGAGATCCAAATGTCAGGGGGAAGAAGTACGCAACAGATGTTATGATATCAATCTATTCTGGGTAAGAAAAACTAAAATGTCCTAGTGTCACAACACATTTCCAGTTTGACCCGTTCAGTTGAAACTCAACCAATAACACAAACTCGTTGTACTAGTGTGGGGGGGAAACAAGATTCCACACTTCACCTGTGCCCCAGGCTGTTGTGTGATTGGTCGGACTGGTGTGACATCACAGTCCTCCTATAGATATAAGCAGTGAACTCATGAGACAACGCCACAGAGTCTCTCAGTTTGACCTGCAGGTGACTTCAGACAGGTAAGCCTTCAACTATACACTCTAAGTTTGATCATTTTGAACTAATATGTATTGTATACTGCAAACCAGTTACAAGCTGTGAAAAATACAATTCACTCTCGCTACGAGTTGTCGACAACCTGATCATTTCTTCAGACAAGATTTTTGGTGGAAATTAAACTTTGTCTTAAAGGCAGTAGACAGTGTTTCTCTCTTTGCAGCCGCTGCAGCAGGAGGTAGACAGTGTTTCTCTCTTTGCAGCCGGTGCAGCAGGAGGTAGACAGTGTTTCTCT
>CASHTC010000557.1:15000-65000 GCA_949357725.1 Hyperoplus immaculatus
CAGCCTATTAGAAACATATTGGTAGAGGGGCTACACATACTACAGTCTATTAGAAACATATTGGTAGAGGGGTTACACATACTACAACCTATTAGAAACATATTGGTAGAGGGGCTACACATACTACAGTCTATTAGAAACATATTGGTAGAGGGGCTACACATACTACAGTCTATTAGAAACATATTGGTAGAGGGGCTACACATACTACAGTCTATTAGAAACATATTGGTAGAGGGGTTACACATACTACAGTCTATTAGAAACATATTGGTAGAGGGGTTACACATACTACAACCTATTAGAAACATATTGGTAGAGGGGTTACACATACTACAACCTATTAGAAACATATTGGTAGAGGGGCTACACATACTACAACCTATTAGAAACATATTGGTAGAGGGGCTACACATACTACAACCTATTATAAACATATTGGTAGAGGGGCTACACATACTACAACCTATTATAAACATATTGGTAGAGGGGCTACACATACTACAGTCTATTAGAAACATATTGGTAGAGGGGCTACACATACTACAGTCTATTAGAAACATATTGGTAGAGGGGCTACACATACTACAACCTATTAGAAACATATTGGTAGAGGGGCTACACATACTACAACCTATTAGAAACATATTGGTAGAGGGGCTACACATACTACAGTCTATTAGAAACATATTGGTAGAGGGGCTACACATACTACAACCTATTAGAAACATATTGGTAGAGGGGCTACACATACTACAGTCTATTAGAAACATATTGGTAGAGGGGCTACACATACTACAGTCTATTAGAAACATATTGGTAAAGGGGCTACACATACTACAGTCTATTAGAAACATATTGGTAGAGGGGCTACACATACTACAACCTATTAGAAACATATTGGTAGAGGGGCTACACATACTACAGTCTATTAGAAACATATTGGTAGAGGGGCTACACATACTACAGTCTATTAGAAACATATTGGTAGAGGGGCTACACATACTACAACCTATTAGAAACATATTGGTAGAGGGGCTACACATACTACAGTCTATTAGAAACATATTGGTAGAGGGGCTACACATACTACAACCTATTAGAAACATATTGGTAGAGGGGCTACACATACTACAACCTATTAGAAACATATTGGTAGAGGGGCTACACATACTACAGTCTATTAGAAACATATTGGTAGAGGGGCTACACATACTACAACCTATTAGAAACATATTGGTAGAGGGGCTACACATACTACAGTCTATTAGAAACATATTGGTAGAGGGGCTACACATACTACAGTCTATTAGAAACATATTGGTAGAGCGGTTACACATACTACAACCTATTAGAAACATATTGGTAGAGGGGCTACACATACTACAGTCTATTAGAAACATATTGGTAGAGGGGCTACACATACTACAGTCTATTAGAAACAGAACACAAAGTAAAGAGGAGTAAAGACTTCTAAAAAGCGAGGGGCGTTAATCAAAACAACAAGAAAGGAGATATATCTCTAATCTTTATATGTTTTACATTTATTAGACCAGCCTATAAGTGATTAATCCTTTACCATTCAAGTAAATGAGGTTAAGTATTACTCCATTCGTGCAATGAATATGATAAGCTATAGTAGCCTAGCATGTACAAATAGCATAAATATATTTATGTAGTAAGAATATTAATACGTTGTTGAAGAAGACGTAATTTAAAATGAATGTATTATCACTGTAGAGATGGACATGATGAAATGTATTCATTAATACTTAAGGATGTTTAACATGGAGGAATATAGAGACCATTTGGACTTGTACAAATAGCATAAATATGAGTCATTTCTGTAGTAAGAATATAACGTTAAGAAGAAAGTCTTATTATTATTATTTAAACCTTATTATCATTGTAGAGATGGACATGATGAACTGTATAATAGGCCTCATGTAACATGGATGTATATGTAGTTCTAGACCATTTGCAATTGTACATGCTGCAAACAGTAATTCGAATTCCCAGACGATTTAGATCAATGTAATTATGTGATTTAATCTAAATGGTTTACGATGTAGGAAACTTCACTAAACTACATCTAGACTGAAGTTAGAAATAACTACAGGAAGCCCCCCCCCCCCCCCCCCCCCCCGCTTGGCTCCATAATATTTTAATTAACTTTTTTAAAATTTCAATAATCATAATCTTTAATCATAATCTTTATTGTGTTTTTAACGTGTCCAGACATGACATTTAGCCGACGTGATAAGGGCATATAGTTGTTTATATTCACTACGTGATAAGGGCATATAGTTGTTTATATTCACTACGTGATCAGGGCATATAGTTGTTTATATTTACTACGTGATAAGGGCATATAGTTGTTTATATTTACTACGTGATGAGGGCATATAGTTGTTTATATTTACTACGTGATAAGGGCATATAGCTGTTTATATTCACTACGTGATGAGGGCATATAGTTGTTTATATTCACTACGTGATGAGGGCATATAGTTGTTTATATTCACTACGTGATAAGGGCATATAGTTGTTTATATTCACTACGTGATAAGGGCATATAGTTGTTTATTTTGGTGATCTCATGACTTTCCCACTAGTCTCTGGCTGACACGTCAGCGCTGAGTAGCTCACGTCAACGCTGAGTAGCTCTGTGACAATTGTCATTTTAAACCTGTTTTCTGGCTTATCATTGACACAGTTTTCAGTCATTACTGCAATTGTAGGTGCCTACTTAAACCTGGTTTAGGGTTTTTTATTCACTACGTGATAAGGGCATATAGTTGTTTACGATGCTGCACGATGCTGCACGAGGCTGTGATCCGACGATCAGGTGGTCTTCCTCGGCCGGGATCTCTTCAACCAAGTTCAACGGTGGAGGTCTCCCAGCCCGGGCCGTCGCCTGCCCCACAGACGGAGGTAAGTGAGCGCCCGCTTCCTTGCCCAGGCAGCTAACACACAACCTCACCATCTCCTCCGCCTCTTTTCCCCCCCACTACATTGATAATCGGGGATTCCATAACGAGGCACATTCGGTTTTTTAACGCAATCACACGCTGCTTTCCTGGTGCCACAGTCCCCGTCATTATGGACAAGCTCATAGCATTACTGCCCTCTCTCCCGACATCCATCACAAAAATAGTGGTCCATGTAGGGCGAAACGACACGTCCAGCCGGCAGTCTGAGGAAACCAAAGATAATTTTAAACTCCTTTTCACTGTCCTAAAACCCCGCTTTGAGTCCATTTTTATCTCTGGCCCAATTTTTTCCTCCTCTCGTGGCGCTGAATCGTTCAGCAGAATCTTCCAGCTAAATGCATGGCTTCAGTCCAGCTGTAGATCACGCGATATGGTCTTTATCGACAATTTTGACTTGTTCTGGAACCAGGTGGAACTTTTTAAAAGAGATGGGATTCACCCAACCCACCATGGAAGTCAAATACTAGCGGGTAATATCCAACATATAGTACAATCCTCTACACGTGCGTGACTGTTTACTCGGCACACGCCCACTCCAGAGATCGCCAACACCTCTCTTCCTCTGCACTCATCTCAGGTTACCATTCGAGTCTCCAGCACCCCCTACTGTCCACCTCCGGCATCACCATGTACACTACTGGTTACTTCACCTCCCCATATTGTTGCTGTTTGTGTGACTAACCCCACAAAACGTTCAAGAAACACTTGTCACTTTAATACAGCAAATTTCTCAAACCTGGTATCCATTCCCCTTCAGCCACAGTCTGTTGTAGTATATAGGGCTGACAATGCTTCGCATTCAAACACACTAAGTTTGGCCTTGTTAAATATCAGATCTTTGTCAGGAAAATCATTTTTAATTAATGATTTTATTACCAAGCACAATCTTGATTTTATGTTTTTAACTGAAACTTGGTTGGACCAAGACAACAGCTCAGCTGTTCTTATCGAGTCAACCCCCCCCAACTACACTTTCGAGAGTGAGGCCAGAGTTTATAGGAAAGGTGGTGGAGTTGCTATTTTATTTAATGAATCTCTACAATGCAAAAAGATGTTTTATGGAAACTTTGTTTCATTTGAATATGTGGCTCTCAAGTTAAATTCAGCCTCTCGAGCCATTTTTATTAATATCTACAGGCCACCAAAATACTGTGCAAGCTTTTTTGATGACTTTGCTGAACTGCTGTCTGTAATCTGCATTGAGTTTGACTGTGTATTAATCGTTGGTGATTTTAATATACATGTTGACAAGCCTGAGGACAGAAGTACTAAAGAACTGTGCTATGTCCTGGAAAACTTTGGACTTTCCCAGCATGTGAACCGGCCTACACATAACAAAGGTCACACCCTGGACTTAATCATTTCAAAAGGCCTGGACATTGCAAAGGTTTCTGTAACTGATGTGGGTCTTTCCGACCATTCATGTTTGTTTTTTGAAAGTACAGTCACTATACACAAAGGCGACCAAACAAAAGTAATCAAGAAGCGGTGTATTACTGAAAACACCAGTGAGGAATTTGTTCAAGCATTTTCTCAGACTCCACTCCTCCCCTGTATCTCAGTTAATGTGTTTGTGGATAACTTCAACTCAAAAATTACAAATATTATTGATGCCATTGCACCTACTAAGGTGAAGGCCGTCTCTGGTAAAAAAAGATCCCCATGGAGAAATGCCCCGCAGGTCAGACTAGAAAAAAGAGAGTGCCGTAAAGCAGAACGTAGGTGGCGAAAATCAAATCTCAATGTTCATTATGACATCTTCAAAGGAAAACTTTGCACTTTTAACTCGGAACTGAGAAATGCAAGGCAGTCTTTTTTCTCTGACATCATCACCAAAAACAAGAACAATGCACGTGCCCTATTTTCTACTGTTGACAGGCTCACAAACCCTCCTGTGTCAGTAGCATCTGAACTTCTCTCCACGAGGACCTGCAATGAATTTGCCTCCTTCTTTACTGACAAAATTCATAAAATTAGACAAGCTGTCATCACAGCAATACCGGTTTCAAGATATGTTTTATCCCTGTGCCCACTTGAAATCAATCCAAATGCCATGACAGAATTTTGTCTGATTAACCAGAAAAACCTGGAGGACATTATACAACACCTGAATTCCTCCTCCTGTTGCCTTGACATTCTACCCACAGGTTTCTTTAAAACAGTTTTTAGCTGTATGGCCTCAGATGTCCAAGAAATTGTCAACATGTCCCTTCGGACAGGTGTATTCCCACAGGCCCTGAAAACAGCAGTCATCAAGCCACTCTTAAAAAAGAACAACCTAGAAACATCAGTCATGAACAATTATAGGCCCATATCTAACCTACCATTTTTAAGCAAGATCATTGAAAAAGCTGTCTATCAGCAGCTAAATAACTACATGGCAATGAACAACTGCTTTGATGTTTTCCAGTCAGGTTTTCGTCAACACCACAGCACTGAGACTGCTCTGGTTAAGGTCCTCAATGACATCCACTTAAACACAGACAGTGGCAAAAGCTCTGTATTAGTTTTATTGGATCTCAGTGCTGCGTTCGACACAGTTGACCACAGCATATTACTAGATCGACTAGCAAACTGGGTTGGACTTTCTGGAACTGTACTAAACTGGTTTGAATCCTACTTAAAGGATAGAGACTACTATGTGTCAATAGGCAATTTCACATCCGAGAGAACAAATATTACATGCGGGGTCCCCCAAGGTTCCATTCTTGGGCCTCTTCTGTTCAACATCTACATGCTCCCACTAGCTCAGATTATGAATAAGAACAAATTGTGTTACCATAATTATGCAGACGACACACAAATTTACATAACCATATCACCAGGAGACTACAGTCCGATCCAAGCACTAAGTAAGTGCATTGAACAAATCAATGACTGGATGTGCCAAAACTTTCTTCAATTAAACAAAGACAAAACTGAAGTAATTGTCTTTGGTAACAGGGATGAAAAATTAAAAGTCAGCGCACAGCTTAAATCTGTTATGTTAGAAAGCACACACCAAGCTAGAAATCTTGGAGTAGTCATAGATTCAGACTTGAATTTCAAAAAACACATTAAATCAATTACTAAGTCAGCCTACTACCACCTTAAAAATATATCAAGAATTAAAGGGCTACTGTCTCAGCAGGACTTAGAAAAACTTGTCCATGCATTTATTTTTAGTAGACTTGACTACTGTAATAGTGTCTTTGCAGGCCTTCCTAAAAAGTCAATCAGACAGCTTCAGCTAATTCAGAACGCTGCTGCTCGAGTCCTCACTAGGACCAAAAAAGTAGATCACATTACCCCAGTTCTTAGGTCTTTACACTGGCTTCCTATCAATCTAAGAATTGATTTTAAAATATTGATGTTGGTCTATAAAGCCCTAAATGGTTTAGGCCCCAAATACATCGCTGACCTGCTGATCCCATATAAACCAGTCAGAGCTCTCAGATCGTCTGACACTGGGCTACTGACAGTCCCCAGAGTAAGGACTAGACAGGGAGAGTCAGCCTTCAGTTTTAATGCTCCAAAGCTCTGGAATAAACTTCCACGGGACTTGAGGTCCGCTTCAACACTCGGCTCTTTTAAATCGGGTCTGAAGACTTTGCTGTTTCCGTTTTAACCTGTAATTTTAAATTTTTATTTATTTTTATTCTTTTTAAACTTTTTAATTATTTTATGTTTTATTTATATTCATGTTTCTCATTCGCTTTTTTTATGTATTTTTTTTTAATGTGTGCTCTATTCTTGATGTGTTTTTGTTTTTGCATATGTAAAGCACCTTGAATGGCCTTGTGTCCGAAATGTGCTTTATAAATAAACTTGCCTTGCCTTGCCTTTATATTCATCCAGTCCATTTCACCTGCTAAAAAATGACTTTGTTTGACTGAGTGAAGCAGGATTGGAAATGTTCATATTCTCAAAAGGAATCTAGTTGTGGTCTCGTAATATGAGACCCCCTGTCTTTGCAAAGTCTCACTCTGTGACTTAGAACCCAGAGAACTACTGACTCATGGTCTTCAGATATGAGAGGGGGGCAGATAGAGGAGGGGGGCAGACTTTAGTCTTTTCAGAGTCCTAGTGTGGTAGGCAGGAGGGGTTTGGTGGGAGGATCTGACCCTCTTATTGACTGTGTGTGTACGTGTGTGTGTATGTACGTGTGTGTGTGTGTGTACGTGTGTGTGTGTGTGTGTACGTGTGTGTGTATGTACGTGTGTGTGTGTGTGTATGTACGTGTGTGTGTACGTGTGTGTGTATGTACGTGTGTGTGTATGTACGTGTGTGTGTGTACGTGTGTGTGTATGTACGTGTGTATGTGTACGTGTGTGTGTATGTACGTGTGTATGTGTGTATGTGTATGTGTGTGTATGTGTGTGTGTATGTGTGTGTGTGTGTATGTGTGTGTATGTACGTGTGTGTGTGTGTGTGTGTGTGTGTGTGTGTGTGTGTGTGTGTGTGTGTGTGTGTGTGTGTGTGTGGAGACCTCCATTGTGTGCTCACCATGTTCTTACCATAGTTCTTTCCTCCAGGCATTTCTACGATCAGCTTCCCGATGCCATCAGCTAGCCCTCTGAGATAGGTGCAGTGCTGTCTCATCTCCTTAAGGACCAAGAGCTTGTCTTCTTTAGCTGCTCTTTCAGCATAGAAGATTTTTCTTCTTAGTGAGGATGTTTGTGGATTCTGAAATCATACAAATGGGACCGCCAACATGATTGACCTGTATTCTTAACAAGAGTTCTCTCAATGGCCAATAGTAAATTTTAACCTGTACGCTGCAAGCAGAAGTCTTAACGGATTACATTTACACACACAAACACAGACAGACAGACACACACCCACCCACGGACGCACGCGCGCGCACACGCACACACACACACACAGATAGACAGACAGACAGACACACACACACACACTCACCAGGTTCTGCACGTCGAAGGCCAGAGATTTAAAGTTCAAGCTGCTGGAGTTTCTCAGATCGTCAGAGTAAACGGCTCCATCAGTTATCACCATGACACCGCTAAGAACTGAAGGCTCCACACACACACACACACACACACACACATACACACACACACACACACACACACACACACACACACACACACACGTACATACACACACATACACACACACACACACACACGTACATACACACACATACACACACACACACACACACACACACACACACACGTACATACACACACATACACATACACACACACACACGTAAATACACACACACGTACATACACACACACGTACACACACACACGTACATACACACACATACACATACACACACACACACGTAAATACACACACACGTACATACACACACACGTACACACACGTACATACACACACACGTACATACACACACACGTACACACACACGTACATACACACACACACACACACACACGTACATACACACACACGTACACACACACACGTACACACACACACACACACACACGTACATACACACACACGTACACACACAGTCAATAAGAGGGTCAGATCCTCCCACCAAACCCCTCCTGCCTACCACACTAGGACTCTGAAAAGACTAAAGTCTGCCCCCCTCCTCTATCTGCCCCCCTCTCATATCTGAAGACCATGAGTCAGTAGTTCTCTGGGTTCTAAGTCACAGAGTGAGACTTTGCAAAGACAGGGGGTCTCATATTACGAGACCACAACTAGATTCCTTTTGAGAATATGAACATTTCCAATCCTGCTACCGGGGATTAAAGTCACTCAGTCAAACAAAGTCATTTTTTAGCAGGTGAAATGGACTGGATGAATATAAACAACTATATGCCCTTATCACGTAGTGAATATAAACAACTATATGCCCTTATCACGTAGTGAATATAAACAACTATATGCCCTCATCACGTCGGCTAAATGTCATGTCTGGACACGTTAAAAACACAATAAAGATTATGATTATTGAAATTTAAAAAAAGTTAATTAAAATATTATGGAGCCAAGCGGGGGGGGGGGGGGGGGGGCTTCCTGTAGTTATTTCTAACTTCAGTCTAGATGTAGTTTAGTGAAGTTTCCTACATCGTAAACCATTTAGATTAAATCACATAATTACATTGATCTAAATCGTCTGGGAATTCGAATTACTGTTTGCAGCATGTACAATTGCAAATGGTCTAGAACTACATATACATCCATGTTACATGAGGCCTATTATACAGTTCATCATGTCCATCTCTACAATGATAATAAGGTTTAAATAATAATAATAAGACTTTCTTCTTAACGTTATATTCTTACTACAGAAATGACTCATATTTATGCTATTTGTACAAGTGCAAATGGTCTCTATATTCCTCCATGTTAAACATCCTTAAGTATTGATGAATACATTTCATCATGTCCATCTCTACAGTGATAATACATTTATTTTAAATTACGTCTTCTTCAACAACGTGTTAATATTCTTACTACATAAATATATTTATGCTATTTGTACATGCTAGGCTACTATAGCTTATCATATTCATTGCACGAATGGAGTAATACTTAACCTCATTTACTTGAATGGTAAAGGATTAATCACTTATAGGCTGGTCTAATAAATGTAAAACATATAAAGATTAGAGATATATCTCCTTTCTTGTTGTTTTGATTAACGCCCCTCGCTTTTTAGAAGTCTTTACTCCTCTTTATTTTGTGTTCTGTTTCTAATAGACTGTAGTATGTGTAGCCCCTCTACCAATATGTTTCTAATAGACTGTAGTATGTGTAGCCCCTCTACCAATATGTTTCTAATAGGTTGTAGTATGTGTAACCCCTCTACCAATATGTTTCTAATAGGTTGTAGTATGTGTAGCCCCTCTACCAATATGTTTATAATAGGTTGTAGTATGTGTAGCCCCTCTACCAATATGTTTCTAATAGGTTGTAGTATGTGTAGCCCCTCTACCAATATGTTTCTAATAGACTGTAGTATGTGTAGCCCCTCTACCAATATGTTTCTAATAGGTTGTAGTATGTGTAACCCCTCTACCAATATGTTTCTAATAGGTTGTAGTATGTGTAACCCCTCTACCAATATGTTTCTAATAGACTGTAGTATGTGTAGCCCCTCTACCAATATGTTTCTAATGTGTAACCCCTCTACCAATATGTTTCTAATAGGTTGTAGTATGTGTAGCCCCTCTACCAATATGTTTCTAATAGGTTGTAGTATGTGTAACCCCTCTACCAATATGTTTCTAATAGGTTGTAGTATGTGTAACCCCTCTACCAATATGTTTATAATAGACTGTAGTATGTGTAACCCCTCTACCAATATGTTTCTAATAGGTTGTAGTATGTGTAGCCCCTCTACCAATATGTTTCTAATAGGTTGTAGTATGTGTAACCCCTCTACCAATATGTTTCTAATAGGTTGTAGTATGTGTAACCCCTCTACCAATATGTTTCTAATAGGTTGTAGTATGTGTAACCCCTCTACCAATATGTTTCTAATAGGTTGTAGTATGTGTAACCCCTCTACCAATATGTTTCTAATAGGTTGTAGTATGTGTAACCCCTCTACCAATATGTTTCTATTAGGCCTTCAAAATAATACCAGAAAACAAACTTCTCGTCTACTTTCCAGAACAATAATAATAAAGACATCCAGAGATAATGCTGCAATCATGTTTAATGAGAAGAAAAGGATCACATTTCTTACATTATAGTTTACATGTTGCATCGCTCTCTCTCATTCAGCTCAGGTAACTTCACAGTGCTGCAGTGATTAAGGTTAAGAGCAGTAGTGTTAAAGGAAACTAAAAGCATGGATGGATTTCACCTGCTTCTGTCTCACATGGGGAAAAGCATGTGGCCGCTGAAGGTGGTGTGGCGATGTTGATTATCCCACACTTTGAATCCTGCCCACAGCTGAAGAAACATAGTGTCTCCAGCCTCCAGGGGCAGTGTGATGGTTTGAGAAGCAGCCCCATGACCACTGGTCTGATCCTCCCATGCACAAAAAGTCCTCACATTGTTCTTTAACAAAAAGGCGGAAGGAGCAGAACCGTGTCCAACTACATGCCACAGGAACTGGTAGGTCCCTTTCACCGGCGCAGTGAAAACACCTGTTGGATAATTGTTTTAGTCATTTTAAATGGGAAACAAAGGAATTGCAAATATAGCAGCATCCTTTAAACAGGCCATCAGAGCTAAACAGTGAGATGCATTAATGTCAGGTACCTGTCTCCGGGTTGTAGGCATCTCCAATGTTTGTTTGGACATTCTTGAAGATCAGAATAGTGTTATCTGGAAGGGGTCCAACTGTCATCTCGCCTCCAGGGGACAGAGATGCTGAGAAAGCCACCTGTTTAGCTGAGAGAGAGAGAGAGAGAGAGAGAGAGAGAGAGAGAGAGAGAGAGAGAGAGAGAAATTATGGGAATTAACAGGAATTTTGGGAATAAACGGGAATTTACTAAATTTAAAGCCAACCAAATGCACTAAATCCTTCTAACTAGGTTATTTCAGTCCTGGCAAACGTTTTAGATTGTAAAAAGCAGCTTTTTCAACTATGTTTTATAATTAGGGCAGTCAACATTAGCGCGTTAATGCAGGGTGATTCATTTCTGGAATTATCGGCGTTAATTTTTTTAACGCATGTGCAGATTGATCCGCCACATACATCCCCCCGGCTCTGCACTACAGTCACTGCTGACCCAGGATCACACACACGCACCCACACACGCACCCACACACACACACACACACACACACACACACTCACACACACACACACACACACACACACACACACACCGCAGACTGTAATCAAGTTGTATTCAAGAATGCACAACCTATAGATTCATCAAATAAATGCCATTCTATAGCCTAACCTATATTTGCCCTAAAACATAGTAAAGAGACAGACCAATTGAATTATGGCTTGGTAGGTATATATATTAGTTTGATTTAAATTTATTTTCAGTATTAAAACCATCATTTGGATTTTCAATTGATAAACATACTCATTTTAAATGTACATATCCACCTCCTGTCCTTTATCTTTCCGTTCATACAACAATATACAGAGAAGATTGTAATTTTTCGGGCATATTTCGAATGGTAAAATTAATCGTGATTAATCCACAGAATCCTGTGATTAATCTGATTAAAAATGTTAATCGTTTGACAGCCCTATTTATAATATATATGAACATTTAACTTCAGATGTTTAAAGCTTATTGAGACACCCAAATGGATATCATATATTGCTTTTTACTAGACCAGGTTTACAGAGGCTTTAACAGTGATTTTAAATATAGTTGGGGAAAATATATTTTAGCATAACTAACACTTGGCAGGTTGCACATTGCTCACTGCTCACTGCAGGGGTACTGAGGCCGCGCTGATATAGAGCGACAACATGCGACCTCGAGTGTGCTATTGCTTTTATACAGCAGTTCTACAACTGAAATTCACAAGTTAACTTTAAAATGTGATCTTTAGTCATTTAAGAATGTATTTGCTTCCGCCAACACAAATAGTTCGACAACAGCAGTCAGAGCGGAGCGCGTTGCTATGCAACAACTTTACGCGAGTGAGCTCGTCCTGCTTTGTTTACTCTGGTAACATTAACCACGGCGGCCCGATGTCCCGTAAAAATCACCAAAGAAACGGAACGGCGGATCTTAATCTAGTTGGTAATAAGGTCCGCTGCCCAATCCAAACCCCCACGCTTCATTTCCCAGAGTTTATGAGTGCATTTCGGCCCGGGGGAAGTAACGTTATACAATGAGGTGGGAAAGCTAGGCTAGGCTAAAGCTATGCTGCGCTCGTATTATTCAGCAGCCTGAGTTTATCTCCACACACTATTGCTGTCTTCAGTAACGTGAGTGTGAGCGACTACCGCACACTGTCTCTGTCTGTGTGTCTGTGTGTGGCAGCGATGCCCTCTCACAGGGGAGAGACTCGCCACAGTCAACCGGAGTCACA
The DNA here is from genome assembly GCA_949357725.1 of Hyperoplus immaculatus. Lineage (NCBI taxonomy): Eukaryota > Metazoa > Chordata > Actinopteri > Uranoscopiformes > Ammodytidae > Hyperoplus > Hyperoplus immaculatus. The sequence goes on from CASHTC010000557.1 coordinate 27,948, forward strand.
CACACACAGATAACACACAAGTGAAGCTCCGGCTCATCAGTGAGCCGCGGAGTGATTTTGACAGTTGGTCTACAGTTTGGTGAACAGTCCCGAGTGATGTTGTTCGCTCATATCAGCACTCCTTCAGAACGCTCAGAAGGTCTCTCGTCCAATCAGATCACTCGCTCAGAACCAACTGCTGTATAACACACAATATTCTGAACTGACAACTTTACATTGCTGTAAAACAACTTTACTTCTTCGAGTTTTAATTTATTTTTTTATTTAATTAATTCTCTGATTAAAACGTTAAAATCTCTTTACCTTCATTATGCTTCACCATCTCATTCAGCAATTAAGAATTAAAATAATTTGTTTTTGTCCAAGTATCTGTTAAATACCAAGAATTTGAATTTCAGATCAATGTGGTCACATTGTTTGTATTTTTCTTAGCTTAATCAACTTTGTCAACTTGTTTAGCAGTGGCTTGAATGTAACCAACATTAATTAATATAAAAAAGTTACACACTGTAGCTTTAAAGCATCAATGTGTCAAGGTTTTCTAATTTCTGTTATTGAAAGGTTTGTTTTTTATTGATAGACAAAATCTGAATCCAATACCGAACAGATTATTTATTACAACATAATACTGTACCTTGAGTTTGATCTCGTAAGAAGGCCATGTCCACTTCCAGTTTGGCTAACCTGGCGGCCATTTCTCTCATCAGAACTTCTGGATCGGCAGAGACATGGCACACCAGCAGCAGCAGCACAAACACAGCCGTGGTCTTCATTCTCTCACTGGCAGTTGAACTGTGAGATCAGTAAACCTGTCTGAGTTTGTCTGGCTCACTTCAAACAGCATCAAGTCTTTAATACAGTCTTCAAACAAGGTTAAACTTCACCCACCCCATAGTGTCCTCTTCTGATTGGTTACATTCTGTTCATTGGTCAGGCAAACACAAATCAAACAACAAGTCAAATGTGTTGGTCAGACATTTGATTTGGCCTGATTCTCACTGCGGGTCCAAAAGTACATCTAGCTACGGGAATCCATATGAACTTTATTCACTGTCCTTGGTCATTTAAGTTCATGGAACATTTCCAGTCAACTGCTGCAACATCATCCGGGAATACGTTAGATAAGAGTCAATCAATGACTGCTGACTTCAGTTGCCCCCGTACTTATTTGTTATAATTTTGATTATTATGGCTTACACATTATGAAAACCCCGAATTGAAAATCTCAGAAAATTTGAATACTACATAAAATGAATAATAAAAATATCTTAAATACAGAAATGTCGGCCCTCTATAAAGTATAATCATGCATATGTACTCAGTACTTGGTTTGGGCTCCTTTTGCATGAATTCTTGGCTCAGTTTCAATTCATTTTCCATGATATTCTAATAATATGAGTATCACCTGTAGTCTTTGAAATATTGGGTTATTAGGGTTCATACCTTGAGTTATGGTGCACTGACAAAATGCTAATACACAAGACTCCTTGCAAGGGATTTAAGTGCATATTCTCCTCTCAAAGTGCACCAGATTCATGCATTCAAATTTAAAGAGAACAAAAAAGTTTCGGACGGGGGGCATGCCCCCGGACCCCCCAAGAGGGTTTGGGGGACCACACCACCGCTGCTGAAAAAATCCTGCAGGAAACACGGGTACAGAGTCATACAAAAGCCTGAGCCCAGGTGAGCAAAACCTGTGTCTACTGTAGAGTCAATTGACCCGGTTCTAAATACTGGGTGAAACCGGGGATCTTTAAGGGAGTGGGGCGGAGGGGGGGTTGTAAAGTAGCTGCTCTGCGCTTTGCAATCAAGCAGATTCGGGGCAGTGTTTCCACTAGAAAACATGTATGCCGGTCATGTAACAAGTAAGGTTTATTATTTTAGATTATTATTATTTTAGATTATTATTATTTTTTAAATTGGAAATGGAAGACCCAACCGTCATTGTTTTAAATTAATAAAACTTGATTGTTCCTTATTTCTGTAGAATGAAAGATGTGAAAATCACTTGTAGCATATTAAAGCTGGGGTATATGATTTGGGCAGAAAATAGCAGTTGGGATAGAGATTCGAATCCAAAAACCTCAACCGCTCCACTTGTTCTCTTTGGTCCCTCCCCTATGGTCCCTCCCTGACACGCTCTACACCAGGGCTATTAAATAGGCGGCCAGGTGCGGCCCGCGAAGGAATATTTACTGGCCCCCGCCTTGACTACCGACCAAAAAAAAAAAAAAAAAACTTTTTTTTTTTTACTTTTTTTTTTAGTGGTGCACAATTATGCACGTGTGATGTGTGCTTTTGCATGGTCATAACTGCATGAAAGGCCGCGATCTGCAGTAAATAAATGTGCACTTTTGGGAAAAAACTTTTGGGATAATTAAAAGACCACTGCCAGAAGAGCTGAGGGTACGAGAGGGTTCATATGATAAAAGCCAATCTGATAAATAACGAGGACTAAGACCATTAAGAGCTTTATACACCGATAAAATGATCTTAAAATAAACAACGTTATGTGTTAAACACTTAACGAAGCGCACTGCTTTAACTCCACTCAGTACCTGCACATCATGTCTGCAGCCTGCACTCCTGCAGCCGTAAACATTCACTACACCAAATAATAAGTCTGTCCTGCTGCACCGGCTGCAAAGAGAGAAACACTGTCTACCTCCTGCTGCACCGGCTGCAAAGAGAGAAACACTGTCTACCTCCTGCTGCAGCGGCTGCAAAGAGAGAAACACTGTCTACCTCCTGCTGCACCGGCTGCAAAGAGAGAAACACTGTCTACCGCCTTTAAGACAAAGTTTAATTTCCACCAAAAATCTTGTCTGAAGAAATGATCAGGTTGTCGACAACTCGTAGCGAGAGTAAATTGTATTTTTCACAGCTTGTAACTGGTTTGCAGTATACAATACATATTTGTTCAAAATGATAGAACTTAGAGTGTATAGTTGAAGGCTTACCTGTCTGAAGTCACCTGCAGGTCAGACTGAGAGACTCTGTGGCTTTGTCTCATGAGTTCACTGCTTATATCTATAGGAGGACTGTGATGTCACACCAGTCCGACCAATCACACAACAGCCTGGGGCACAGGTGAAGTGTGGAATCTTGTTTCCCCCCCCACACTAGTACAACGAGTTTGTGTTATTGGTTGAGTTTCAACTGAACGGGTCAAACTGGAAATGTGTTGTGACACTAGGACATTTTAGTTTGTCTTACCCAGAATAGATTGATCTCATAACATCTGTTGCGTACTTCTTCCCCCTGACATTTGGATCTCACGACATTCAGAGATTTGCTCATACCTGAGGAGCGAGAGCGTGTCAGTCTGACAGGGCCGCCCTTAAGGGGTAGAAAGTGGGAAAGCTTTCTAGGGCCCAGCCACTTAGGGGGCCCATGGTCTTTGGAAGCCAAGAACCTACCTAGATAACCTTTATTTTTAGATGTTTAGATATTTATGTCAAAATCTATTCAGAGTTGGGTGTTTACACAGAACCGCGGCTCCGCTTACGGCCATTTAAAAAGCAGTAGAAAAGCAGAAATGTTCAAAATGTTTCAGATTGAGCACAGCGGAGTGTAACTTTTTCTACAATAGGTATGCAACCTGTTTTTTCATGGGGTCCAAATACTTTTAACAACCACACCCAGACACAAGTAGCAGGTCCATGTGGAACGAAATGGTGACAAGATTGGGTTTTGATATTAAACAGTTTTGTCTGGATTATATTTATATTATATTTCCAGTTCCACATGTACCTGCTACTTGTGTCTGGGTGTGGTTGTTAAAAGTATTTGGACCCCATGAAAAAACAGGTTGGGTACCTTTTGTAGTTCTTCTACAGTCTTATAAACTAGACAGGCTAGTTACTCCCTTTGGGGACTATGCCTTCTAAAGGCTTTGACATAAGTCTTCAAGTTGACACGGCCAGCCAGGTCTGACCAGTTTTTCAGAAACCTGGCCAATTGACCAACCAGCCGGGTCCTATCACAATGAAGCTGACGAGCAGCATCATCCTGTTTTAATTATTGCCGTAACCGCCAAGGTCCTGCTTTCTGTATTGTTTCTAGACATAAAAAATAAAAATAGACCTAAAAAGTTCTTAATGCAAAGAAAGATACAAGGCACAAAGAAGTTGGAAATAATTGAAGGAACAGATTTGAGTTCAAAGATTAAGAACTTGTTTTGTAATGATTTCAGTGCTTTTGCAGTGATGAGAGCAGAATGAACTAAGCCTAAATGTTGCAACCAAACATAGGCCAACTTTATAGTTTTGAGGGTAGGTTGGTTTCAGGGCTGTACGCTTATTTTTTTAGGTGGTAGCACGGTGCTAGCAAGCAAAAAAATTCAGTAGCACATTTATTTTTTGTAGCACCCAAAGTATGATCGAAAACTTGCATAACCTTAACCCTTGCATTTCGTTCTAATTATCTTTGAATATGTCATCTTGGTCTCATCTGAGATTCTCAATCAATATTATATCCTATTGTGCAGTAATAATTGTAGAAAAATTAATAAGGGTGTGGGGGCGCCCTTAGCTCAGTTGGTAGGGCGTCCCCCCCCCCATGGGCCTCGGCCAGCAGCAGACCCGGGTTCGATTCCAGCCCGCGGTCGTTCTCTGCATGTCACTCCCCTCTCTGCCCCATTTCAACTCTGTCTCTACACTATCAATAAAGCATAAAAATGCCAAAAAAATATATATAAAAAATAATAAGGTTGCAATTATTGCAATATAGACAAAATATTTAACCTGCCAATAGCAATTTTTGCTGATTCAGAATTATTTCCATTATTTAATATTTAATAATAACAATAATTTGATTATAACATTCCCTTTTAATTAAAACCAAACTTTAAACCATTGGACATAGCCTATGAACTAGTTCACACATCTGTGCAATTTAGGATAAATTGAATACGTTGAAAACGTGCAAATTGTGAAAAAACTTTTAGTTTGCTTTAGTGCAGGGGTTTTCAAAGTGTGAGAGAGTGAGCCCCCCCTCAGAGAACAAATTTCAGCGGAGCCCCCCCCCCCCCAAAAAAGAAAAAATATATTTTACAAATTTAAACATGTTTTTGAAACATTCTAAACATTTTTGTGCGTTTTTAAACACATTTAATACATTTTAACATCTTAATCCAGTGTTTTAATCCTGCTTCCTTTAAGCATGGATAATACTGACTGAGTGTGCATCGGAGTGAGAAAGATAGGCAGACAGACTTGCCCAAATTATTGACTAGTTAAATGTCATTCACACACCCAGTGTTTTTTCGCTAGTGCCTCCAATGTCCTGCTGGAGGAGAATAGTAGCCAGTGGAGAACCAGACCCTCCTAAGGGGGTCCGGGGGTATGCCCCCCCGGGAGATTTTTTTTCACCTTTTTAAAGTGAAATGCATGAATCTGGTGCACTTTGAGAGGAAAATTAAGAGGCTAAATATGAGGAATTTTGTGTGAACAAATAATTTGGAGACACTGGGTCTGATGAATTAGAAGCTATTGAAGAAGGACACATGGATTTTCCATAAAAATATTAATTTAAAATTAACAAAATGTATGCAGGGTCCTCTGGGTTGGGCTTGGTGCTCTTTTTCTTTAACGAGACCTATTTCTCTAATTTACTGAATGCATTTAAATGCAGTGAGGGGAACGAAGCAGAAGAACTTGTGTCCAGCTATGCCGTGATCTTAGTATAAAAAAGAAAAACTAAAAAAAAAAAAAAAAAAAAAATTTTTTTTTTTTTAGTTTTTCTTTTTTTTTACATATTCATCCGCGCCCCCCCCTGCCATAACCCCGCGCCCCCCAAGGGGGGCGCGCCCCACAGTTTGAAAACCGCTGCTTTAGTGGATACTAAAGAAGAACAATGTCTCTGTGTGAACAGATTATTTTGTAGAGATCTGTCCATCTGTTGAACCAAAATAAATTGGTCTGCTGGGCTAAGTCAGAAATGTGCTACTATTGTAACATAGTAATGAGCCCTTGCTCCCCCAACTGTCCCTGCAAGTCCCTGGTTGATAAGATAGTTATTCTCTTTACAAATACATGTATGTTTTTAATGAGGGATGAGCGCACTCACACGCATTGATACGAGTAAAGCATGGGTAAGGGGGGGGGGGCATTGACTGGAGGTTTCCAGGGGCCCAGCCAATTGTGTGGGCAGGCCTGCCTGCAGGTAATGCTGCCAGAACACTGGCTGAGATTGGGTTTTGATATTAAACAGTTTTGTCTGGATTATATTTCCTGAGTCGTTCCACATGTACCTGCTACTTGTGTCTGGGTGTGGTTGTGAAAAGTATTTGGACCCCATGAAAAAACAGGTTGGGTACCTTTTGTAGTTCTTCTACACTCTTATAAACAGGACAGGCTAGTTACTCTGTCATTGTCTACAAACAGGTTTAAAGTATATCTCCCCATAAAGGACATTTTTGTGATAAAGAATTTCCCTTTGGGGACTATAACTTCTAAAGGCTTTGACATAAGTCTTCAAGTTGACACGGCCAGCCAGGTCTGACCAGTTTTTCACAAACCTGGCCAATTGACCAACCAGCCGGGTCCTACCACAATGAAGCTGACGAGCAGCATCATCCTGTTTTAATTATTGCCGTAACCACCAAGGTCCTGCTTTCTGTATTGTTTCTAAAAATAAAAAATAAAAATAGATGCAAAGAAAGATACAAGGCACAAAGAAGTTGGAAATAACTGAAGGAACAGATTTGTGTTCAAAGTTTAAGAACTTTTTTGGAATGATTTCAGTAATGATTTCAGTAATGTTTTCAGTAATTTTGCAGTGATGAGAGCAGAATGAACTAAGCCTAAATGTTGCAACCAAACATAGGCCAACTTTATAGTTTTGAGGGTAGGTTGGTTTCAGGGCTGTACGCTTATTTTTTTAGGTGGTAGCACTGGTGCTAGCAAAAAAAACAATTCAGTAGCTGATCTTGCCTCTTGCTTTTATATCCGTCTCATCCCCGTTTGTTTTCATATGGAGGCTTCGTCGATGTGACGTCACTTCACGTGCGCACTGGATTGTGGGTCAGAATTGCCCAAATAGGATGCACTTTTCAACACTAACAATCTTGGCCGCATGAAGTAGGACATCCGGGTACTTCTAACCATCCTAAATCTGGCCACAAGAATCGGGACATCCTAAATCTTCTTTCTACCAAACTATATAGTAGAAAGTATGAGATTCGGAACGCAACCCATCTCTCCGGGGCGGAGACTGGCCAAGATGGCGCTGTCCTGAGGAGGCTGCGTTAAACTTTTCTCCGGAAAACTTGGAGGCTTTGATACCACAACCTCAATGTTTTCGACTTGACAACTATATATAAAGCTGTCAATTATATAACATTATAAAACTTGGAGGCTTTGATACCACATATATATATATATAGCTGCGTAGATTAGAGAAGAAAGTTTTCCAGTACTCCTGGGCAGAATAATTCAAAGTTAACTTTATAAATGTAAAAAACAGTCGACGGAAGGGGAAAAAATAACGGTTACGTTAACGGTTTTTCTTTGTCACCGACCAACATATCAACTGAAACGAAAATAACAAATGGAAGACAGTTGTACCACTGTAATGGAGGCTAGTATGGAAGAAGAACGAGGAGAGGTGAAAACAGACACTGAGGAAGTCTTCTCTACAGAGAAACCTGTGGAGAAAAAAAATAAGAGAGAGCACAGCAATGGCAACGGTGAGAGCGGCTTCTCGGACATATTGGCAGCGATTCAGGTGCTAGCTAAAAAACAGGACGACTCATTCAGCAAAATCTCTGCAATTGAATTGACTACGAACTCTACTGCCAAACAAATTGAGAAATGAACGTCCACTGTTGAAAACAACTTGTAGTGGACGTTGAGCGTCACAAAGAAATATTGAGAACAAAGTTATTCAGCAATAGACTTGATGAATTCATTACTAAACATCAACTTCTGTATGACAGTCAATTCGGCTTTAGAAAGAATCATTCCACCGCACTGGCCTTGTCTGAATCGGTAGAAATTATTAGTAATGCTATTGATCACAAATTGTACTCTATAGGAATTTTCTTAGACCTCAAAAAAGCATTCGACACTATTAATCATGACATCCTTCTTAATAAACTGGAGAATTATGGCATTCGAGGTTTGGCACATGACTGGGTCAGAAGTTATTTACATGACAGGAAACAATTTGTGAAATTAGGGGAGTTCACATCGACATGCTTAGATATTGTTTGTGGGGTCCCTCAGGGGTCAATCTTGGGGCCGAAATTATTCCTGCTTTATATAAATGACATATGTAAAGTGTCAAAAGTCTTAAGGTTAATTTTATTTGCTGACGACACAAACATCTTCTATTCGGGGAAAGATCTGAATAATATGGTTGAGATCGTAAACATTGAATTGACTAAGTTACATGAGTGGTTAAACCGAAATAAGTTATCACTAAATTTAGAAAAAACTAAATTCATGATGTTTGGCAGGAGAGCATCAGATGTCGCTGTAAAAATCAAGGTAAATGGGATTGAAATTCAAAGGGTCAAGCAACACAAAGTCCTAGGGGTAATAATTGACGATAAATTAAGCTGGAAACCACAAGTTAGCCATCTCAGGGGCAAAATAGCCAGGAGTATTTCAATACTTTGGAAAGCACAACATTGTTTCAATCAAAAGGCCTTACTTGTATTATACTGGAGTTTAGTTTCCCCACATCTGCATTACTGTGCTGAAATATGGGGAAACACTTACAAAGGTACATTGCACCCGTTGGAGATTCTTCAAAAGAAAGCAATACGAATTATTTACCAAGCCAATTACAGGGCACACACTAATAACTTTTTTATTGAAGGTAGAATTCTCAAATTACGTGATGTGGTAAATTACCACACAGTACAAATTATTTACAAGGCTTCTAAAAAAAGCCTTCCTAACAGTTTACAAGTAATGTTTGAAGACAGAGAAGTTTTGCATGATTTAAGAAGAAAAGATAAATTCACTGAGAAAAATATACGGACCACACTTAAATCCTTTTCGATTTCTGTAAAGGGTATTAAGCTGTGGAATGGACTTGATGAAGTTGTCACAGGGAGTTGCAGTTTGCGCAATTTCAAAGCAAATTATGTTTCAAAAATTATTGAAAATTACAGACTAATAACCTGAGCACAATGTCAATGTCACTTACATATCAATATTGTAAAGAATAATACAGGCCAGCAGTCAGACTTGTTTTTGAATACTTTTGCAGAAGTGTTTTGACTACCAGTTAAGAAATGGAACAGGCCAAATACAAGGCCACTTCACACTTTATACACTTGGCATTGTCACAGAAAAACTGAACTGTGCTGAACTGATCTTAAAAGCTGAAGCAATTAGATTAAAATTGACTGTGTATTGGACTGCAGATTCTTAAAAAAAAAAAAAAAAAAAAAAAAAATGTATGGGTATATATATATATATATATATATATATATATATATATATATATATATATATATATATAGGGGAAGGTGGGGTGATTTGTGCAACTTTTTACTCAAAGTGATTTTAAAGTCAGGCCTTGACAGTTATGTCTCCAACTCAAATATGTACATATATTTCAGGATGTTGTGCATCCCTGGCAATAAAAACTTTGGATCTGGAATAAACTGTTTAAGAAATATAGCTTTCGGAAAAAAAGTTGTCTTGTCGCACAAATCACCCCACGTAGTGGGGTGATTTGTGCGTCATTGTGTCACAATGACAAAGTCACCATCATCATCTTTCTGGCCATCTGAACTCTCATCAGTGGTGTCGTTAAGTGGAATTGAGATGTCACCCTCTTCTGAGCTACTGTAGACAATCACTTTCTTTTGGTGACCAGCGTATACAGCCATGCCACTGGCACAACTCTCAGAAATGTACTTTGCACTAGTTGCTCCGTGCTTGTGGAACCAACTGCCACCTGACAAATGTGATTCCCCCTACATTTCTGCCTTTAAATCAAGGCTCAAAACCCATATGTACACCCTGGTGTTTCCTCCCCATTAACCTCTGCACTACTTACTTACCTCTGCACTACTATCTGTGTTTATGTGGATGTATGGGCTTTACGTCTTTTATTTTGGTTATTGTTATTTTACCTTCATTGTTTACCTACTGAATGCACTATGTACAGCACTTTGGACAGTGCAAACTGTCATAAATGTGCTTTTATAAATACATTTTACTTACTTACTTACTTACTTATAACTCACCCAGGCCCTTGCGCACAAATCACCCCATCCCCAGAATTTTGGATAATAGGCATGATGCAGCAATTTAGGGTTGACATTGTGCTAACTATATAGACTCAAAGTATAGCATACCAAAGCACTAAAACATGTGTCAAATGTTTTCAAACGTGTCTATAATTGTTCAGACACAATAATCAAAAAACCTTGATCATGGAAATTTTACTTTGAAAGGCAAAACACAGTTTTTTGAGCTTAAATGTGCTTATATCTTATTCCTTGTGTCTCCCTTCTTTACAGGATGAGTCAAATGGATGGCTCTTCTTAAATATGTGGTCACATTTCCAATTTCTTCCACGGTTTTCTAGAAACAAGGGGTTTTGCAACTTCCAAAATGCACAAATCACCCCACCTTCCCCTATATATATATATATATATATATATATATATATATATATATATATATATATATATATATATATATATATATATATATATATATATATATAAAAAATAAAAAAAAATGTGTTTTTTGTTTTATTTTTATTTTCTGTAACAGTAACTGTGTATCTGAATCCGAATTTGATGAAAATGGGGGCGGGACCTGATAAGCCTTTGGCTTCTTCCGTCTCCCTTCGGACAACACAAAGTATGATGTATGAATATTTGCAAGAGAAAATTGTGTATTGTGTGGAATTGTCCGAAAGAATAATAAATAAAAAAATAAAAAAATAAATAAAAGAACCACACAGCTGGAGGTTGAAAACCTAAAAAAATAAAACAAAATCCTGAGGGCAGGAGTGACTGCAAACGGTACAGCTGGAGGTGGGCGCTCAAGCTACATGGGATGAAAGAGGAAACTAATGAAGATACAAGAAAGCTGTCCATTGATGTGATGGGAAAGGTGGCTCCTGGGCTGTGTGAGTATCTGGAGGAGGGCGTTGACATAGTCCACCGGGTCGGCCCAAGAAAACACGATGGTCCCCAGACTCCCCACAGATCCATCATTATCCTGTTCGCACTCCGCCGCATCCGTGATGCTGTATGGAAATGCGCGAAAGGGTGCCGGTTTCTACGGGACAACAAGCTGCCACTGTCTGAGGCTCTGTCTCCGGAGCACAGATTGGCAAGGGAGAAACTGTGGCCTCTGGTAAAGAAAGCGAGAGAGGAGGGGAAGAAGGCTTCATTCCTGGGCCCCTTTGCTTTGATCGACGGGAAGAAGATGGACCACCTAGACATTGAGTAATGTTTTAGCCTACTGACAGCTGGTTGGCTGGGACCTGCCTGACGGCCTCTCGATTCCAGAATGTGGGACCGTTGATCCATTTCAAGTAACACAAAAGTTGGGATGAAGAAAAAGAAGATTATAATAATATTAATTTAATTAATTTATTTAAATATTTAGTTTGGATAAGAATGCTTTATGCAGAGTATATTTGTTTGAATGCTCTTATTCATATTTAAAGCTGGTGACCTATGTTTTGGTCCTTAATGGTTAGTTTTGAAATCGTTGTTTCACATTACATAATGTGTTCATATTCAGGTGCAGGATATGATTGCACGGATATTTTAAAGGTAGCCTGGAATTTATGTTTTAGGCCTATCTTATATTTATTTTTAGTTATTACGACAAGTCAAATACATGGTGCTATAAAATATTTATTTTTTATTTTAGTTACTTAATGTTTCCACCACATTATTATTGGTTGTTTATCAATCCTTCTTTCAAAGAAAGCTAAAGCACACCTACAGTTCCTGTTATCTGTTATTTGAGAGCTTTTCTGTTTGTTTGTCCTACTGTTCGTTTTTTAGTTATTGGATGGATGTTATTAAGCTAAACCCTCTTACGTTGATGTCACTGAATGTCAGGGGTATACGTGATGCTGTTAAAAGAAAAGCTAGGTTTTTATTTTGTAAAAGAAGCTGATTTCATTCTACTTCAAGAGACACATTCCAGTGAGTCAGACATTAGGTTTAGGAAAGGGCAATGGGGGAATGGAATCACTCAGCGGGGGTCTCTGTTTTTCTACATAAATTTAGGGGTGATATTTTAGAGGTTGTCCCTTCAGATGATGGTAGATGGTTGACTATTGTTCTCAAACAGGATAATGCAATTTTCAGTGGCCCTCATTTATCAACCGTGCGTAGACCAGAAAAATGGGTGTACGTACATTTCCACGCAAATCTCGGCATTTATCAATATGGACGTGAGCGTAGGATACGCTCAAATCCCACGCCAGCTCTCAGCTCGTGTACGCAGGTTTGTAAACAGCATGGACTCGCAGTGCAGGCTGTGCCGGGTAGCCGATGACTTTGTTGGACAATTATAAGAAGGTAATACAAATGCAGTGTTTGCTCAGACCGAAATAAAGATATTAATCACTTAAAATTGTGCAGCTTATGGTGTGCAACTGAGTAGGAGCACTGATTCAATAGTGCGCACACCAGCCACTTAGGAGCGCTGCACGGGACTGGGTAAGGGCAGTTATCTTCGACTTGGAGCAGCTGGGGGGACACTGAGGCACGGGGGCTGCATTCATTCAAAATGTTAGCCTAAGTATTAAATATGTAGTAGGCCTACACTGCTCTTTATGATAAAAATACACGGCACAACATTCAGCTTAACATTTTATTTATTTGACGCACTTTTTAGATGTTAGTTCCTCTTTTAATGTGTCATTGATCGCTTAAGCGAGCGATTTATTTCCACCGTTAACCGGCACGTTTTTCCGATCTGCAAGTGGAGCAGCTCAGCAGGACAGTGGGCGCTCTCACAGCTGATCGTTGCCGGGTCGGCTTGTGCGGCTGACAGCTGGGCTGACCAAACGCATGCTGTCATACAGTAAAATGCAAAATGTGTTATTTTTAGTTTTTAAACCCCTTTTATGGGGACCATTACCGGACAGTTGGTGCGTCTGTTTCTCCTCTACAACTTATATTATGCCCGCACCCTCAGTTGGTTGCATTTCAGAACAGCAACACGCTTTTTTTAGTGGCGATTTTTGAGTCAGACCACTTTTTCTTCATCTATGTAAAGAAATGGCGACATATAATTGTATATGCTGTTTTATAGCATTTGAGCGCTGGAGATGGTTTGTTGTCAACACCAGCGCTGTTGACCGCAGCAGTTATTTCCTTCCTAGCTGCTGCCTTCTGTCGTTCTTTGATGCCGCTTGTAATGCTCCGAAATGAAACTCTTTTTTTTCTTCTTTCGCTGTTATTCTGTCAATTTCTACTTCAGAGAAGTTCCTCTTCTGTGCCTAAAGCGCATATCCATGTCGTAAAACCTCTGGACGAGGCCTCTAAACTGAGAAAATATAGGGGCGTGATATGATCGTTTTCAGCCGCCGCATTTATCAATAATGGCCTGGCGTACGCTGAGATTGGCAAGATACGACTGTTTGATAAATCCCACGCGATACCTGGCGTAGGGAGGTATTTGCGCCAGAATCTGCACCAGTTTCCACGCAGGTTTGATAAATGAGGGCCAGTGTGTGCAATGTTTATGGTCACAATTCTCGCTCTCTAAACAAAGGGCTTTTCTCCCAAATCATTTTGAAACTAAAAGAACTATTACAGAAATATTCAAATTCCTTTTTAATTTTAAGTGGTGACTTTAATGAATATGATGCAAAGGACAGGTCTCCGCCAAAAAAATTGCCAAAACTTCGCAAAGTAACAATCTGATTTTAAAACTATGTTGTGATTTGTCTCTGACTGATGCATGGCGCTTCTTATATCCCGATGCAAGACTTTACTTGGTCAAATAGGAATGTATCTTGTAGATCAAGAATTGATCTTTTTCTTATCTCCACAAATGCTCTATATCTTATTAAAGATGTGTCTCACTCTTCTGCTCCTTTATCGGACCATAAACAAATTAGTCTTGAGTTATGTGGTTCACAGGATACTACAAATTTAAGCGGTTAAGAGTGTCATGGTTGTTGTGTCCTTGGGCAAGACACTTCACCCACCTTGCCTGGTGTGAATGTGTATGACTGCTGTATGTTTGAGGTGGTGGTCTGAGGGGCCGTAGGCGCTGAATGGCAGCCACGCTTCCGTCAGTCTGCCCCAGGGCAGCTGTGGCTACTATGGTAGTTTACCACCACCGGTATGACTATCTGTGAATGAATGGAACCTGGAACCCTGTAAAGCGTCTTTGAGTGCCTTGAAAAGTGCTATAGAAATCCAATCCATTACTGGAAATTCAATAATTCTCTTCTTCAGGATAACCAGTTTAATGATATAATTAAATAAATAATTGAAGAAATATATACTGAAAACAATAAGGGTGATTATAAAAAAAGATGGGAATATTTTAAATATATGTCTAGGTGTGCTGTTATAAGGAGAAGTAAGGAACTAAAGGTCATTAGAAATCAAAACGAATCTGAATTATTACATAGAATAAACACCCTTGTATCTAAAAGTAACTTAACTTCTGTGGAAGAAATAGAACTGAAGGAGATACAACTCAAAATAGATCAAATTTACAAAGATTTAGCTAAGGGATAAGATCTAGAGCCAAGTGGTTGAAGGATGGGGAAACCAACTCCAGTTATTTTTTTGCTCCTGAAAAAAGAAATGGCAAGAGAAAATCCCTGCAGACTCTTAATATTAATGGAAATCACTGTACAGATTCAAAAGAGATCTCCAACTTTGTCTCCTCATTCTACAGTAAGCTTTACACATCCAAACTCCATAACCTCTTATGTGAGACTTACATTTCTAAATTAAAGGAGGTTGTTCCCGCTGTCGAGGAAGACCTTAAAAAGGTTACAATAAATGAAATTAAAAACAGCTCTTTTTTCAATGAAAAAGAAAAATCACCAGGTATTGATGGTCTTTCTGTTGAATTTTATATCCATTTTTGGGACATTATTCAAAAGCCTTTATTTTGCATGTATGAGGAGTGTATCAGTCAGAGAGAAATGAGTACAACTATGAAACAAGGTATTATCTCATTAATACCAAAGCCAGATAAAGACATTTTATTAATAGACAATTGGCGACCCATTACTTTGTTAACTATCGATTATAAAATATTGTCTTTAGCCTTTGCAAACAGATTAAAGACAGGACTTGATAATATTGTGGCTGAAACCCAGTCAGGCTTTATGAAGGGTAGACATATTGGTAACAATATTAGACTTGTATTAGACCTACTTGACTATGCAGACGATGTACATTCAAAAGCTTTCATTCTGTTTTTAGATTTTTATAAAGCCTTCGACACCATTGAACATGTCTTCCTTATAGAATGTCTCAAGCTCTTTGGTTTTGGGACAACATTTGTAGAAATAATTGATATGTTTTATAAAGGAATTAATAGTTCTGTTATATTAAACTTCAACACATCTCAAAGATTTGATATAAAGCAATGTGTTAGACAAGGTTGCCCTAGTTCGCCCTTTTTAATTATTTTAGTTGTTGAGCTGTTATCCATAAATATTGCCCAAAATCCAGACCTTAAAGGCATAACTATATTTGATAGAGAAATAAGGATTTCGCAACTGGCGGATGATACAACCCTTTTCCTCAGAGATAGAGATCAATTACCAAAGGCTATTGAGCTAGTTGAACAGTTTTATTCAGCCTCAGGATTAAAGCTTAATAAATCTAAATGTGAATTATTGCCTTTGCATGATTGTAATGAAACATCAATAGACGACGTTCCTATAAAGAATGTGGTGAAATATTTAGGTATTCATATGACAAGAAATCTTTTAGTTAGACAGCATTTAAACTTTAACGAGAGAATTAAGAAAACTAGAAATATATTCAATCTCTGGCTTCAAAGGGACTTAACATTGTATGGTAGAGTACTGTTATCTAGAGCTGAGGGGCTGTCTCGTTTTGTTTATCCGTCACTTTCTCTCTTTGTTAATGACTCCACAGCCAATGTCATCAATAAGTTAATCCTTGATTTTATTTGGAAAAATAAACCCCACAAACTTAAAAAAGTAAAATATTATCTAACAGTAGAGCGGACGGAGGTCTTGAAGTTTTACATTTCATCGATACTGTTAATACTTTTAAAGTTAAAAAAAATACTGTAAATTTACAGTAAATTACTGGCTACCTAATTGCATGACTTTAAACTTTAAAAACATGCGTCTAAAGTAAAAGGAAAACAAAGAAAACAGGCAATTTGTTCAATTCAATATTTATTTACACATTAATACATTGAACTTTTTCAAACAAGTTGGAAGTACGATTCGGAGAACCTTATAATCTGTGGAAATAATTACATTTTTAAGCCTAAATAATCTGAACTTGTGTTTTTGTGACGTAAACATTTGATCCAAGTAGTTTTGTTTTCACATTAACTGATACAATACACTGCTGGTGCAAAGTGGTGTAATGTTTGTGTGTGTGTTTCACAATTTCAAGCACATTTCAAACCTTGAAAACACAACATTTTGAATCAAACCTTATGAACCATGCTTTCAACTATAAATGTACAATAGTTCATCCTTTCCACTGAGTAGCAGTTCGGTTTGGCAGGGCACGGTAACCCATAGGTCTGAGTGGCAGAGATCCCAAATCAACCTATGGCAGCTGTCACTGTGACATGTGGTATGCCATTTCTGTAACGGCTGGACAGAGAGGACACAGGCGCAGAGACAGTCCCAGTCTGAGAGGGTTTCTTTAGAAGGAATCTGGGGTTTTGGGCCGGGCTCTGGAGTGGGCTGACAGGCATGGCGGACATTTTAAAAGTGCAGGCCCCCCTAAGGTCAAAAAATTAATGAATCATGGCTGACCCCTATGGTCCAAGAGGCTGTATTGTTGTGCACCATGAGCTGTACGTGTGTCTCTGAGCTATAGGTCTCTTGTGTCGCCCCCTATAGGGATTGGGATTTAAAAGCCTTGGGAGACATGCTACCACACATGTTGCCATTTCCAGCAAGTTTCATGATGATAGGACAGATCAAATGCAGCTGGTCAATGTATTCTGATAAACCAAAGTGATGCTACTATAAACCCGACACTGAGACAGGACCCTCTAAACCTTAAAGACCTCTTAAGTTATATTTGAGTCAGATCACTGCTTTACACACATACACTGAGATACTATAATGACTTACACTTTGAAAAGCATTTTAGGATAAAGTCCTTACATACCATTGTCCATATAGACCATAGCACAGTCATGGGACTTCACACACACACCCACCCTAGCCCACTTTGTGTTGGTCCATCACATACAATCCCAACCCAACACTGAGACAGGACCCTATAAACCATAAGGACCTCCTAAGTTATACTTACACACACACCCTAGCCCACTTTGTGTTGGTCCATCACATAAAATCCCAATGAAATACATTAACGTGCGTGGTTGTTAAGTGACAAAATGTGGAAAAGTTCAAGGGGTAAGAATACTTTTGCAAGGGTTAGAAATGAGAAAAAATTAGAATGGAGAGGATTTGCATGGACATCTGAAGATGTGTTGAACCTATCGTGGTAAAGGTTGGTAAATTATGACCTCATCCTAAGAGTAAGTCCACCAAACACAAAAAGCATGTAGGCCCCTATACAATCCACTGGTCCTCACCAACAATACAAGTTCCGCGCTTGTTCCAACCAACAGGAGTTTAACAGGGATTTGTCAGTAGTGGACAACACATCTTCTTCAAGCTCTGCCACTGCATGAGGGATGGAGCCCACAAGGACTGTATTAGCCACACACGCTGGAAGAGGTCATACTGAAGCAAACACACCATCATAATAAGTCTTGAGTAAATTGATATGACAGAGTTGGGTTGGTTTCCTACAAAAAGGTGTAGCAATCAAATCATGTTGGTCTGAAGCTTGCTAAACAACTGCCTGTGAACCAGTAAATTTAGCCCGAAAGGGAGACCCGACCCAAGGCAGTAAAGCGAGAAGTCGATCACCCGGGGAAAACTTGCGTTGCTCGGACTAACGGTCATGAAGACGCTTCATTTTATTTTGGGCACCTACAAGATTCTCTTTTGCCAGCTCTCCAGCAGCATATATCCTATTCCTGAACACATTTACATAATTTAGCAAGGTTTAATGTGGCTCGGACTTCTTCCAATCGTCCTTCAAAACAGCCAAAGGGCCACGCACTGTGTCCAAACACCAGATCGTTTGGGCTAAAGCCTGTACTTTCCTGACTTCACTCCTTAGCCCCCAGCATCAACCAGGGTAAACCCTCTTCCCAGTCTCCATCTAACTGTGTACAGTATGTACGGAGTAAAGACTCCAACGTGGCGTGGAACCTCTCAAGAGCCCCTTGGCTACATGGTAGGCTGATGCTGAAACAGATGAAAAGTTAGAACCTTGGTCTTACTGAAAGATTTAGGGGATTCCAAATATAGAGATAAACTGAGTCAGGGCGCGCACTACAGATTAAGTGGTGATGGTGCGTAATGGGTATGCTGCTGGATACCTAGTGCTCTGGCACATCAACAAATAGATTGCACCCGAACGAGAACGAGGGAGGGGACCAACACAGTCGATAATGAAATGTTCAAACGGTTGACTAAATGCCGGAATTGGACAGAGAGGAACTGGCTTTATGCTCTGTTTCGGTTTTCCGATCAACTGACACTTATGACACATTTTAATGTACGATGCAACATCTCTCTTTAGAGGAGACCAAAAAAAAGAATCCAAAATGCGATCATATGTTTTACGGACACCCATATGTCCACACTAGTCATGTGACACTCGCAAAAACAAACTACGAAATTTGGAACGCACGAAAATCTGGAAAATAGGATCTCCAACAAAATCAGGACCATGTGGCACCAATGTGCGTCTTCAAAGCAAGATATTGACTTTCATGCATCGCTAATGAAAGCCTTCCTATATCGCGCAGCTTTTGTCTGATGTAGTCGTGTTTATTTCGTTTTCTTCCGTATTCTACAAACAGTCCAGGAGAGGTCCTGGGCTATGTGTGTCCCAGTGAATTTGAAGGACACCCGCTGAACACAGTCCCCGTTGATGCTCAGTTGGGCTGGTTCCCCCTTGTGTTCCCTGAAGCCTATGATCATCTCCTTGGTTTTGCTAGTGTTGAGCAGCAGGTTGTGCTCCAGGGCATCTTGCTCAGAAGTCAGTTCCCGATTTTCCATAAAAGCTTTGCTTGTAAGTATTGTAAGTAGGAAGAGTTGCATGGGTAGCCAAAACACAAGCAGACATTGTTTGTCTCTTCTGTTCTTCAATGAATTATTGTTACTTTGTTCACTAAAGCTCACGTGTGTCTTCATATTTGTAACATATCTGATTCACATCTCACGTCTCACTTCCTCTGTGATATTTATACTCTGAGGATTATCATTCATCTGTGATGTCATTTGACCGACAATCAATCAGACATATTTTGTGCAGTGGTTATTCTTATGCCTTAAGTTTTTTGCTATACAGCCACCATGATATAAACATGTCTTTTCAGATTAAGTACTAAAGCAATGAGAATTCTTTTTCAAATTCATGACACTTGTATTATGTGATAGGATGTTGTCCAGCAGTTACAGGCCATAATCTACCTTTGTCACGACTGTAACATTTCAGATTAATTCTAGTAAAAATGGAAAATGATCATTATAATTTAAACAATTTATTTGGCTTTGAAAAAAGGTTCATATTTAGATGGATGAAACATAAAAATAAAAAGGCTTAATGCAAAATTAGAGTGTAAAATTATACAAAGAGGCAGACTAAAGCTAATTGTGTTCATGGCAATGGCACTGGCTTTGTGTTGTGTGAAAGGCTGATTTGTGTTGTGAGAAAGGCTGATTTCTGACTGTTACAAGAAGGTTTCAAATGTATCAACAATGTAACAACTCATAATGACTGTCCCAATAATGCTGTGTGCTGTCAGGTGTATTTATGTTAATGAGGGGGCGTTTTCAAAAGTGACATCATAGTCCCGATAATGTTTTTTAGGTCCTTATAAGTCACATATTTGTCAGAAAGGGAAATGTCTGCATAAAGCACAATTTTGTCATGGTGGTGTGTATGTAGGTTGTGAAGGTGGTATCTAAAATCTAAAGTGAGCTGAATTTTTTTCAGATTTTTTGGAGTGCTTTTATCTTACTCCCGTAGCTCTAGGACCTCTGGAAAGGGTAGTCCATTTATACCACAACCGGGGCTGGTTTGGAGAAAAAGTCCAGCCAGACCATTTATCCATGTATGTGTGTGTGTGTGTGTGTGTGTGATACAGCGCTAGGTTCCCGGATGTAAAATCATCCTTTATTCAACCACAGACACTAAAACAAACAAATATTCATCTAGAAATAATAATCTTTAAGATGAACTGACGTCACCTCATTGTAGCGAAGTCACAGCGCCCCCTTGCTGCCGCTGTTATCAAATCAAATTCAATCAAACTGTATTTATATAGCTGGCTTGAAGTTGGAAAGCCCAGTAGATTAACAGTTATAGATATCATTGGTGTGGAGCTGTCAGGAGCAAGAGTGGGACAGTTTTGGGCATGGCAGAAACTACTAACAAGATGAAGGAGCTGACGTAATCGCAACCTTAATTTATTTGATATTTTGAATATTTTAATGCTGCACAAGTAACAATATAATGGAGACCTTTGGGATGGGGAGGGAAGGGTTGCCACGGGGGGGTTTGTACTTGTATTTTTATTTTCAGTATTGTTCACACAAAATAAAATATTATAAGAAGATTGTTTTTTACTTTTATGAACAAATGAAAAGTCAATTATCTTATTAAATTGATTAAATGATTATTGATCTGGTTCTACGGAATTCACTGAAACACAAACAAATATTTTAATCGTGACAAATCGTTTAAAAAACAGGCAGAAAACAGAAAAGTATTGCACAGCAAACCAGACCCGACTGCCGCACAGTCAGATTAGGGTGGGCCTGTAGAAATTTTAGGTGGGCACACTGGGCAGAGAGACCGAAGATGAGAGCAGAATATTTTTGCCCTTGTGAGATCTCTGCGTCTGCTTTTTGGCACATTTACTGTGAATTGTGTAGAACACAATATGCAAATAAACTTTGAGTGTTGCTGTGTGGGAGATTTGATTCTTGCATGTTTTTCTCCAAAATGTTTATGAATAACATATAATATACATTATATACAACATAATGTACATATATTTTTTAATTGCAGTATTAACTGTAGGCAGCCTGAGCTGATTGAAGAGAAAGCTTTGGGACTGGGCAACCTGGATGGTGGTAGTCCAGAGCTATATACTATACACACTATATAGATATATAGTCTTTCCACTATTGGCTCCGATGTCCAGCTGGGTGAAAATAGTAGCCAGCTGAGGTCACAACCCTTCCAGGGGGGTCCGGGGGTGTGCCCCCCCGGTAGATTTCTTTTTACCTTTTTAAATTGAAATGCATGAATCTGGTGCACTTTGAGAGGAACATTAATTAATCTTGTGTGAACAAATAATTTGGGACATATTTCTCTGTAATATAATGAATTCATTTAAATTTAGTGAGAGGAACGAAGCAGAAGAACTCTGTTGTCCAGTTATCTTTTTTTCCACAGACGAGGCTGAAATAGGCTATAGACTATACACAGTGCATGGGCAACTGAGGGCAGCCCCATTTTCAAACATTTTTAAATAAACTCAATACACACTGTGCATGCCATGGACCCTGGCAGTCGGGACCCTAAGCAACCGCTCATTTCGCTTAAATGCCTCGGGCCGGCTCTGCTGACCAGTGACCACTATAAGCGGGTGGGTAACTTGGAGGTAACCACCCAATAATACAATTAGTAGCAATGCATGGTAATGGTATATTCTTTAGTATTAATTAATTGTCTGAATTTTATTTGACATTTTCTTGGACAGCGAATGAACAGGTCCGTCCGATAGTAGGTCTGGACTTCCACCTAAAAATAAATAAATAAAAAAATAGAAAATTTTGATTGGGTGGGCACAGCCCACATTTCGGTGGGCACGGCCCACCCTGGCCCCTGGCTACCGCCGGCCCTGACTTGGCCCATGATTCCAGTTCGTCTATTTTGTTGCAGATGGATTGTGCGTTTGAGAGCAGTATGGTAGGGAGCGGTAGTAACTTGCGGCGATCATCCAGCCGAAGTTTTTTGAAGTTATAGTCCCCAAAGGGAAATTCTTTATCACAAAAATGTACTTTATGGGGAGATATACTTTAAACCTGTTTGTAGACAATGACAGAGTAACTAGCCTGTCCTGTTTATAAGACTGTAGAAGAACTACAAAAGGTACCCAACCTATTTTTTCATGGGGTCCAAATACTTTTAACAACCACACCCAGACACAAGTAGCAGGTACATGTGGAACGACTCAGGAAATATAATCCAGACAAAACTGTTTAATATCAAAACCCAATCTCAGCCAGTGTTCTGGCAGCATTACCTGCAGGCAGGCCTGCCCACACAATTGGCTGGGCCCCTGGAAACCTCCAGTCAATGCCCCCCCCCCCACCCACCCATGCTTTACTCGTATCAATGCGTGTGAGTGTGCTCATCCCTCATTAAACACATACATGTATTTGTAGAGAGAATAACTATCTTATCAACCAGGGATTTGCAGGGACAGTTGGGGGAGCAAGGGCTCATTACTATGTTACAATAGTAGCACATTTCTGACTTAGCCCAGCAGACCAATTTATTTTGATTCCCACTCACACAATTGTTCAACAGATGGACAGATCTCTACAAAATAATCTGTTCACACAGAGACATTGTTCTTCTTTAGTATCCACTAAAGCAAACTAAAAGTTTTTTCACAATTTGCACGTTTTCAACGTATTCAATTTATCCTAAATTGCACAGATGTGTGAACTAGTTCATAGGCTATGTCCAATGGTTTAAAGTTTGGTTTTAATTAAAAGGGAATGTTATAATCAAATTATTGTTATTATTAAATATTAAATAATGGAAATAATTCTGAATCAGCAAAAATTGCTATTGGCAGGTTAAATATTTTGTCTATATTGCAATAATTGCAACCTTATTATTTTTTATATATATTTTTTTGGCATTTTTATGCTTTATTGATAGTGTAGAGACAGAGCTGAAATGGGGCAGAGAGGGGAGTGACATGCAGAGAACGACCGCGGGCTGGAATCGAACCCGGGTCCGCTGCTGGCCGAGGCCCATGGGGGGGGGGACGCCCTACCAACTGAGCTAAGGGCGCCCCCACACCCTTATTAATTTTTCTACAATTATTACTGCACAATAGGATATAATATTGATTGAGAATCTCAGATGAGACCAAGATGACATATTCAAAGATAATTAGAACGAAATGCAAGGGTTAAGGTTATGCAAGTTTTCGATCATACTTTGGGTGCTACAAAAAATAAATGTGCTACTGAATTTTTTTGCTTGCTAGCACCGTGCTACCACCTAAAAAAATAAGCGTACAGCCCTGAAACCAACCTACCCTCAAAACTATAAAGTTGGCCTATGTTTGGTTGCAACATTTAGGCTTAGTTCATTCTGCTCTCATCACTGCAAAAGCACTGAAATCATTACAAAACAAGTTCTTAATCTTTGAACTCAAATCTGTTCCTTCAATTATTTCCAACTTCTTTGTGCCTTGTATCTTTCTTTGCATTAAGAACTTTTTAGGTCTATTTTTATTTTTTATGTCTAGAAACAATACAGAAAGCAGGACCTTGGTGGTTACGGCAATAATTAAAACAGGATGATGCTGCTCGTCAGCTTCATTGTGGTAGGACCCGGCTGGTTGGTCGATTGGCCAGGTTTCTGAAAAACTGGTCAGACCTGGCTGGCCGTGTCAACCTGAAGACTTATGTCAAAGCCTTTAGAAGGCATAGTCCCCAAAGGGAGTAACTAGCCTGTCCAGTTTATAAGACTGTAGAAGAACTACAAAAGGTACCCAACCTGTTTTTTCATGGGGTCCAAATACTTTTAACAACCACACCCAGACACAAGTAGCAGGTCCATGTGGAACTGGAAATATAATATAAATATAATCCAGACAAAACTGTTTAATATCAAAACCCAATTTTGTCACCATTTTGTTCCACATGGACCTGCTACTTGTGTCTGGGTGTGGTTGTTAAAAGTATTTGGACCCCATGAAAAAACAGGTTGCGTACCTATTGTAGAAAAAGTTACACTCCGCTGTGCTCAATCTGAAACATTTTGAACATTTCTGCTTTTCTACTGCTTTTTAAATGGCCGTAAGCGGAGCCGCGGTTCTGTGTAAACACCCAACTCTGAATAGATTTTGACATAAATATCTAAACATCTAAAAATAAAGGTTATCTAGGTAGGTTCTTGGCTTCCAAAGACCATGGACCCCCCAAGTGGCTGGGCCCTAGAAAGCTTTCCCACTTTCTACCCCTTAAGGGCGGCCCTGTCAGACTGACACGCTCTCGCTCCTCAGGTATGAGCAAATCTCTGAATGTCGTGAGATCCAAATGTCAGGGGGAAGAAGTACGCAACAGATGTTATGAGATCAATCTATTCTGGGTCAGAACAACTAAAATGTCCTAGTGTCACAACACATTTCCAGTTTGACCCGTTCAGTTGAAACTCAACCAATAACACAAACTCGTTGTACTAGTGTGGGGGGAAAAGATTCCACACTTCACCTGTGCCCCAGGCTGTTGTGTGATTGGTCGGACTGGTGTGACATCACAGTCCTCCTATAGATATAAGCAGTGAACTCATGAGACAAAGCCACAGAGTCTCTCAGTCTGACCTGCAGGTGACTTCAGACAGGTAAGCCTTCAACTATACACTCTAAGTCTGATCATTTTGAACTAATATGTATTGTATACTGCAAACCAGCTACAAGCTGTGAAAAATACAATTCACTCTCGCTACGAGTTGTCGACAAGCTGATCATCTCTTCAGACAAGATTTTTGGTGGAAATTAGACTTTGTCTTAAAGGCGGTAGACAGTGTTTCTCTCTTTGCAGCCGGTGCAGCAGGAGGTAGACAGTGTTTCTCTCTTTGCAGCCGGTGCAGCAGGACAGACTTAGTGAATGTTTACTGCTCAGGAGTGCAGGCTGCAGACATGATGTGCAGGTACCGAGTGGAGTCAAAGCAGTGCGCTTCGTTAAGTGTTTAACACATAACGTTGTTTATTTTAAGATCATTTTATTGGTGTATAAAGCTCTTAATGGTCTTAGTCCTCGTTATTCATCAGATTGGCTTTTATCATATGAACCCTCTCGTACCCTCAGCTCTTCTGGCAGTGGTCTTTTAATTATCCCAAAAGTTTGTACCAAAACTCACGGTGAGGAATCCTTTTCTCACTACGCTCCACGTCTGTGGAGCACCCTGCCTGGTGACTTGAGGGCCGCAGAAAGGGTTGATACCTTTAAGGGCAAACTCAAAACCTTCCTTTTTAGTCTTTAGGCTTTTTAATCACAGAACTTATTTGTTTTTATCTTTTAGATTAAACAACCTACTGTTTTTATCTCTTATCGCCTGTTTTATTTATATATGCTTTTTTTCCCTATATATTTGTATTTCTATTTTTTCTCTTCTATGTATTATTTCTAATGATTGTTTTTGCGTGTATGAATTTATCGGGGTGTGTCGTGGGAGGAGGGGGGGGGGGTTGCTTAAAGCTCTTTGTGTTACATTTAATTGTATGAAAAGTGCTCTATAAATAAAGTTTGATTTGATGCACTGCAATATTTACAGTGCGCGCGGCATATGATGGGCGGGGTCAGTAACACATTAGACAAAGGGTTATGAACTATTTATTGATAAACAATATTACAGAAAACTAGACTACGTTGTATGGTTGGGCGGTATCCAATTTTTTAAACCTTTAAATTGTCCTAGATGTTTACCCTGGTACACTGTAAAACCATTGTGTGGCCTTTTTATTTGTTATTTCTTCTTTTTAATAACCTACTTCAACAGCAGCTGTAGCCTTTTTATTTTAGTTTCTCGCCTAAAACTATATTTTACAAGATCACATTGAACCCATCTTGATGAAATTACCTCTGCCAAATTCTCATTTTAACCAGCAGCACTTGAACACATCACCATGTCACATGCCGTTGTTTCTTCCCTTCTGTTTTGACAGGTTCTTTATTTGACAAATGGAGTTATGTTGTTTGTCAGCTTATTGGCAAGCACTGTAGCTTGGCTCGTAGCTGCAGGGCTAAATAGCTTAAGCTGCCCGATCAATTTAGCAGAGGAATGAAGTAGTGAGACATTGCAGTGGCATTAATGGCTTTACTTTAATCTGAGCGCAAGAGGCACTTTTACGCAAACTAACAACAAAACTACCTATCTGTATTTCTTTTTAACTCAACATTTTTTTGACATAACTGATTATCAGCTCTGATGCAGTTTCGTGTTTTCTTTGGTTTGTCTGATGTTGTATTTTGGGATTATATAGTGAAGAAGCAGAACTGTCCAGTTTCACATATTTCATGAATTAAAAACTACATTTTGAATTCATTTTTAGGATATAAAAGCAGCTGATCAGCGATCCAGACGGACCGACATCAGGATTTTAAACCAGTAACTTCAGCAGATCTTTGACGATGAAGGTAAAATGGTAGCTTCACAAGTTTCTGTGTTAGCTCTGTATGCTAACGGGTCTACTTATGTTATTTAATATTATACAGCAGTTGGTTCTGACCGAGTGATTTGATTGGACGAGAGACATTCCATGCGTTCTGAAGCAGCGCTGATCTGTGTGTGCGTGACAGGCCTCCAAATGAACCAATGAAGTGGTATTACGATTTCGACTTGAAAAGGTCTAATCTAAATGAAAAGCTAGTATCAAAAGGTTTATTAGTTATGTCCTATCAAACCCATATTAACCAACTTGTAGCACAATGCTTAAATTGTCTATTATTCCTTCATAAAGACGACTCTCCGCTCACCACAGTTCCTACAAGAGATGCGAACCCCGTCCTCTTTGTTTAATAGCGCTGGATTTACCCTCTTTACCACCTGAGTTTTACATTTATCAAAAGTATAATATTCAATATATACCACTGTGTTGAAAAGTGTCTATTTTATCAGAGCCATCTCATCCTAGGATGAGGCCGACCTCCTCTAAACTATTAACCCTTTCTAATATTGCTTCTCAAAATACTTCTCTATGTTTTAGAATAAAGATTTCAATTCGCAAGTTATTGTTTGTAAGTTGTATTTAACTTAGTTTGTAAACCACCCTTCTAATAAAATAGAACAGATATACTATTTTCAGAATATAAAAATCTAGTTTAATCTGGGAAGGTATTTATAACCTATTCTTTTATTTTTAAAGATTAGGTGTATCAACATATTCTCTCCTTACAGAGAGGTTAGTTGTATGAGGTTGTGTATGTTTTAAATCAGTAATGTGCCGTTGTGTGAAACAAATTGAACTTACCTCCCCAGGGACGAAACCATCTCTTTGAAGAAAAAACCCTATACCTAAAGTCCTTCTGTTCCAGTTATAAACTAATTCACAACTGAGGCTTTACAACATTTAAGGGATTTTATTTACAAAATACAAGAGAGTATAGGTAGAATACATAAAATGGACCAGAAAGGAAAAGAAAAGAGGTTGTATGCCTATAACTCATTCAATAGAGTTATTTTGACTTGGTTCTCGTTTCTAAATTTGTTGTAGCTCGTGAAACAATACCCCAACACTTGCATGAGTGCCGGTAAGTATTATCTTAAGCGCTACGAAAACTTCGTGTCGTGCAAGGGGCTAGACAGATACCTTTATCGCGCCTAGATAAAGAAAGGCATATCCCGTTGGCTATGGGTTCCATAAAAATATCTGTCTTTTTCCCTGCAACTCAGTCCGTTTTCCTATTTGTAAAAATATTGATCAAGTCATTCTTATTGTCAAGAGGTTCAAAGATGTGTTTTTAAAAGACTTTGCCTCTAAGTACTTCGAAGTCCAAAATCTTTCAGAGTATTTTTGGACTCACAAAGTTTTCTAAGTTTTTCTTCTGCCTCCATGGTGGGAGACAGAGAGAGCTGGAACAGAGTAGTGTCTGCAAAAAAACGGCCCCAAAAAGCCCTGTCCTGCTCAAAACTTGCTGTTATATAGTGACTTGAAAAACCAATGAGACTTGTGAGAGGGAGGAGTGAAAAAGACACAGCTGCATGGGGGAGCCCCGGTAGCCCCCTCCCTCTACTCTTTCCTACTGTATGACCATATAAGGTCCTTCCCCCTACTCACTTCCTATGGCCCTATGGTCCTCCCCTTTCTATTCTGTTTCATTAAACATTTCCTAACTTTACTTATTGACAAAAAGAAATACAAATGTCACAATATATGCACAAGTAATAAGTTGCATCAAGGTCACCTCACTCCACAGTGGCCGCCCTTAAACAAGCTCCTTTGATTGGCCAAGGGGGACATGTGGTTCGCCCATAAATAGTATATAAAGGCTGCGCCGGGAGTTCGCCATCTGCTGGTGGACCTGTCTAACTGCACCTTCAGTACAGAATTCAAATTACAGATCTCATTCTGCAGATCTCTGCGGCACAAATGGGACAATATTCCGTAAGCACACAGGAAGCGATCCACAAATATGCAGAGCCAGTTTCACGTGTAGAAATGGTTCCGTAAATGCGTAAATTGGAGTTGACATGTCTTTTTTGTGGTGAACTATTTGCATTTAAAAAAAATATAAATTTTATGCAAAATTAAAATACACATTTACAGCCTAAATTCTACATATTTGCAAATCACTTTTTCTTTGTGTGGATATAACTTTACAAAACACAATTACACACACACAAATGATTGCACTTCACATTTGTAAGGCTTATTCTACACTTCTCAGTGGTAGAAGTTGGACACAATTATGTAAAAATGTAATGTGGCTCACAAACTCACAGGAGGCAATCCACAAATATGCAAACCCTTTTTCACAAGCAGAAACGGATCCGTAAATGCGTAAATATGACTTTGTATTTTCAGAGTAAGTTCTACATATTTGCAAGTAAAAAATTACAGGTTTGTGGATAGTGAAATACGTGTGAATCATGACACACACTTGTCAATTGTCTTCTGTGCTTTTACAAAACTGTTTTGCTTTCACAGATAATAAAGTCCAATAAAATCTTCCATAATAACTTCCCCCGGGCCGAAATAAACTCTGGGAAATGACGCGTGGGGGTTTGGATTGGGCAGCGGACCTTATCACCAACTAGATTAAGATCCGCCGTTCCTCGGGCGGCCTTGGTTAATGTTACCAGAGTAAACACTGCAGGACTCACTCCCGTCAAGTTCTGACTGCTGTTGTCGGACTATTTGTGTTGGCGGAAGCAAATACATTATTAAATGATTAAAGATCACATTTTAAAGTTAACTTGTGAATTTAAGTTGTAAAACTGCTGTATAAAAGCAATATCACACTCGAGGTCGCAATGCTGTCGCTCTATATCAGCGCTGCTGTGCTTCCCGGTGGGAGGGCGTTCCAAAGGTGGTTGACGTCACATTATTAAATTAACGGTAAAGTAGGGGGACAATTAAACATATATTCTGTTCGCACCAGTCCCTAGAAACCAATAAAACCACCAAGCCGTAATGTAAACACAGTAGAGAAGCTTCAAATCTTTCTCCATCTCAACTTCTGCTGTGTTCCAGCTGGTGTTAGCCCTCCTCCTCATGGCTTCAGTGTTGATCAGCTGCACTGCGCGCTTACCGCCGCATCCCGAGGCGAATCTGGAGGTAGTCGACTGCAGTGTCATCCACCGCGAAGACAATCGCAGACCCAGTGGAGTGTACACCATCTTTCCCACTGTATCCCCACCTCCTGTAAAGGTAAACTTCATCCTCTAGTGGACACACATTCACCTTTAGTTTCTAAAGATGTTGTAATTGTAGCATCAACACTATTTAAAGTAACGCTTACAGCATCATGTTTGAATGTACTGTTTTTTTTAAGATAAAACCATGAGCATCCCACTTGAATTGACTGTTTTGTGATGAATGTGTTTGTTTGCAGGCGTACTGTGACATGGAGACAGCTGGAGGGGGCTGGACGGTGAGTTTGTCTGATGCAAATTAAAGGGACACTTGACAGCACATTTAAGATTCAACACATTTTTAAAACATTTGTTGCGTCTCCCATTTCCAATAGAAAATAACAATAATAAGAAAATAATTGGAGTAGAATTGACAAGAATAAGACTTGCAAATCAGTGTTTAGTCGACATATTTTTCACATAGTTTATTTGGGCAAAAAGTGAGAATGGTATCGCAATTACCATATGCGATATTATTCTTTATATAGCCCGCTTACCAATATTTGAATTGGATTTTTTCCGCTTTGGCCGGTAAAATGAAACATTACCGGTCACATGACCGGCACACATTTTGTCTAGCAGAAACACAATCTGCTTTTCTCTGGTTTCTTTTGCTCCGTCGGGATGTTTCTGGGCATCAACCATTTGTGCAGGTGGAGGTGTGTTGAACCCTCAACCAATTACAGCACGGGGCCGACTCTGAACTGATAAATTGATGCCAAGTATGCCTTCAATATTCAGCTTCTTTTCACGTATTTGTCATTCTATTAAAGTGAGTGACTCTTTCCCCCAGGTGTTCCAGAGGAGAGTGGACGGCTCAGTGAACTTCTACAGGCCCTGGAATCAATACAGGAGCGGCTTTGGGAACGCTGCTGGGGAGTACTGGCTCGGTGAGAAAGAACCCCAGTCCCTAAACATACACACAAACCCCTTTGCCCATTTTAGTGGACCTTTATGCATGTTTTATTTGTGTCTCTTTTTCGTAATCTGATGTTAAAGAGTATTTAAATGTGTGTGTGTGTGTGTGTTCAGGTCTGGAGAACATCTACCATTTAACACGTTATGGAAACTACGAGCTGCTGGTCATCATGGAGGACTTTGAGGGGAACAAAGCGTTTGCTCGTTACTCCTCGTTCTCGGTTGGAGAGGAGCGGTATGGATACACTCTGCGTGTCTCTGGATTCATCGATGGAGGGGCAGGTGAGCGTCTGTGTGCATATACATCAGGAGGGGGCCGCAGCACTAGTCAAAGTCCCACTAATACAGTCTGTAGAGTGGCAGCATTGTAGTCGTCACAGTGTAACTCTTAATGTCAAGATTAAATACGCTGCTTCATGTTGTGTTTCTGTAGGAGACGCCCTGAGTTATCACAACAGAATGAGGTTCTCCACCTTCGACAAAGACCAGGACACTTGGCATAAGAACTGTGCCAAATCATTCCATGGGGCGTTCTGGTACAAGGCATGTAGCTATGCAAATCCGAACGGGGCCTACCGTTGGGGGGCTGACGATACTCTCTTTGCTGTTGGAGTGGAGTGGGAGCAATGGAAGGGTATGAACTACTCCCTGAAGGCCATCAGCATGATGATTCGTCCTAGGCAGTAATTCTCCAGGACCAACGTACAGCAGAATATCAGCTCATCTCTTGTGATTTTTTCCTTTCTCTTGTTAAACATGTAATCTCACTCTGGGCCTTATAGTCCTGAAACTAACTCAGGCACAATCCACCAGCACTGGAATAACAACTCATATCTGTAACATCTCAAATATTAATATACATAACCAATGCATCTGGATTTATGACCAAGTTAAGAACGGAAATTGGGGAAATGACTAAACCGATGCAAAGACCGTGCTGCTTGATATGTGCCAGCAGGAAAGTAGGGCCCATAATCTCTCAATAGAAACTGACATATACAGAGGAACTTGAAGTTTTTTAATATCGTGCAAACGTTCATTTATTTCAGTAATTCAACTTAAAAGGTGAAACTAATATATTATATAGACTCATTACATGCAAAGTGAGATTTCTACTTTATTTGTTTTTTTAATTTAGATTATTATGGCTTACAGTTTATGAAAACTTAAAAATCTCAGAAAATTTGAATATCACATGAAATCAATAAAAAAGGGATTTTAAATACAGAAATGTCGGCCCTCTATAAAGTATAATCATCCATATGTACTCAGTACTTGGTTTGGGCCCCTTGAGCATGAATTCTTGCCTCAATTCCAATACATTTTCCATGATATTCTAATAATAGAATGGGCGGCAGTGGCGAAGTGGGTAGGGAGATCGCCTCTGGAGTGCAGGGTTGGAGGTTCCATCCCCCGTCTCCCCGCCACATTTCCAAGTGTCCCTGAGCAAGACACTGAACCCCAAATTGCTCCCCATGGTTCAGAGAGCGCCTTGCATGGCAGCTACTGCCATCGGTGTATGTATGAATGTGGTAAGATATGTAAAGCGCTTTGGGGCTGAGAAAATCGGCTAGAAGGCGCTATATAAGTCAAGTCCATTTACCATTTAATATAAGTTTCGTCTGTAGAGTCTGATAGTGTGTAAAGTCTTCTGTCAGACAGCTGTTGGTGTAGAGAAATGATTCTCTGCTGGTTAAGATGTTCCCTTCAGTCTGCTGGCTGCAGCTAAACACACACTCAGCTTTAAAGTCAAACTAACTACTTTCAACCCTAATGTGAATCATTCTCTGCTGTACGTCACAATAAAGTAGAAGCTGAGCAGCAAACTGGTGTTATCTGATGTCTTCACTCTGTCTGTCTGTCTGTCTGTCATAACAATAATAATAATAATAAAAAACTCAACTATGTCAACTCCAACAGGCTTTAGAGGTGAAATCTATATTAAAAAACGTGTTAGGTAAGTGGTGGTGTTGTGTTATTTTCTAAACATTTTAAATGAAAGCTAATTAACCACAGTTTTTGATCCTGAAAGTAAATCAATTAGGTTTATAACAACTCAGAAAGACATAAAGGTTTGTGTATTTCATTTAAGTGTGTTCTGGCGTTTCTTTCAATATAATATATCAAAAATAATATATGCTTTCTTAGAGTTAAAGCGCCAAGAATGTGAAATCTCTCTTTTAAACCGCAAAGTTGTTTTGTGTGTGTGCGTGTGTGAGTGTGTGTGTGTGTGGGTGTGCGTGCGTGCGTGTATTTTGCTTTTGTTTTCTGTTTTTGCTTGTTAGTATTGTCTATATATTTGGATTGTTTCAATATTATTGTTTTTTGAGCTGAGGGGCTATGACCCGCTATGCAGACAGACAGACAGACAGACAGACACACAGGCTCTGTGTTTATTCGATCTGGGAAGATGATTAAAAAAATCATGTTAAAATCCTGTAGAATCCCTAAGCCTTTCCTATCAAAGGGATTTATAGCACAAAGTCAAAGACAAGCACAAGCTCCAGGCTGGATGAAAAAGCTTCTGTAAGGGCTGCGATCGCACCGGAGAGCGCATCCGAACTCTGTCTGTCTGTCTGTCTGTCTGTCTGTATGTCTGTCTGTCTGTCTGTCTGTCTGCAAGGGCTGCGATCGCACCGCAGAGCGCATCCGAACAACACAGGTGTTAGCAGAGAAAGATGTGTCATTAAATACTCAATAGAAACTACACAGTTAGCTGTAATACACAATAAGCACAGGCTCAAAAGGGTTAGCTGGTACTGCGCTTAGCTACTGAGCTTCCTGCCGGTCGGTGTCAGGGTTTCCCGATGTCAACACTTTTAGCCCCAGTGGAGTGTTCACCATCTATCCCACCATTAGATTCTCATCTGCTGTACAGGTAAACTACACCCTCTAGTGGACACACATTCACCTTTAGTTTCTAAAGATGTTGTAATTGTAGCATCAACACTATTCAAAGTAACGCTTACAGCATCATGTTGGAATGTACTGATTTTTTTAAAGATATTTTTTGGGGCATTTTCTAAAGCTTTATCGATAGTTTGAGAGACAGAGGTGAAATGTGTCAGAGAGGGGAATGACATGCAGAGAACGACCCGGGCTGGATTCTAACCCGGGTCTGCTGTGAAGAGGACAGACAGACAGACAGACAGACAGACAGACAGACAGACAGACAGAGAGGGGAATGACATGCAGAGAACGACCCGGGCTGGATTCTAACCCGGGTCTGCTGTGAAGAGGACAGACAGACAGACAGACAGACAGACAGACAGACAGACAGACAGACAGAGAGGGGAATGACATGCAGAGAACGACCCGGGCTTGATTCTAACCCGGGTCTGCTGTGAAGAGGACAGAAAGACAGACAGACAGACAGACAGACAGACAGACAGACAGACAGACAGACAGACAGACAGACAGACAGACAGGACTGAGACTCTATTGGGGGGCGGGGGGGCTACACCATCAGCATCCCACTTGAATTGACTGTTTTGTGATGACTGTGTTTGTTTGCAGGTGCACTGTGCCATGGAGTCAGCAGGAGGGGGCTGGACGGTGAGTTTGTCTGATGCAGATTAAAGGGACAGACGGCAATCTCCTAAGACATCAAAGTGTCAAGTAAAGAAATCCCTCTCAACGACCACTCATGCCCCCCCCATCAGAGTTTACGTTGTCCGGTAACTACCGGTTATTGACCGAAAAATTCCCTCACCCTTTTAATTGTGTTAAAGGTCGGGTATATGATTTCTGATTGGTCAAAGTTAACATGAGCTGTACACTTTGACCAATCGGAGTGAGGCTCCGATTCTCTGTTCTTATTGGCTGTTGGGACTGTCCATTCACTTTGGCACGACGTTGTTGGTGTAGAGCGTGTCAGGGAGGGACCATAGGGGAGGGACCAAAGAGAACAAGTGGAGCGGTTGAGGTTTTTGGATTCGAATCTCTATCCCAACTGCTATTTTCTGCCCAAATCATATACCCCAGCTTTAATATGCTACAAGTGATTTTCACATCTTTCATTCTACAGAAATAAGGAACAATCAAGTTTTATTAATTTAAAACAATGACGGTTGGGTCTTCCATTTCCAATTTAAAAAATAATAATAATCTAAAATAATAATAATCTAAAATAATAATAATCTAAAATAATAATAATCTAAAATAATAAACCTTACTTGTTACATGTTTTCTAGTGGAAACACTGCCCCGAATCTGCTTGATTGCAAAGCGCAGAGCAGCTACTTTACAACCCCCCCTCCGCCCCACTCCCTTAAAGATCCCCGGTTTCCAATGGGAACGGTTTCACCCAGCATTTAGAACCGGGTCAATTGACTCTAAAATAGACACAGGTTTGGCTCACCTGGGCTCAGGCTTTTGTATGAATTTGTAAATTTTTTCTAAGGGGTGTACTCACTTTTGTTGCCAGCAGTTTAGACATTATTGGCTGTGTGTCGAGTTATCTTGAGGGGACAGTACATTTACACTGTTGTACAAGCTGTACACTGACTACTTTACATTGTATCAAAGTGTCATGTCTTCAGTGTTGTCCCATGGAAAGATATAAAGAAAAATGTGAAGAAATGTGAGGGGTGTACTCACTTTTGTGAGATACTGTACGTCTGTGTTATTCACTGTTTATTATTAAGGGTGATGTCCATAATGTACAGTAATGTGAGATACTGTACGTCTGTGTTATTCACTGTTTATTATTAAGGGTGATGTCCATAATGTACAGTAATGTGAGATACTGTACGTCTGTGTTATTCACTGTTTATTATTAAGGGTGATGTCCATAATGTACAGTAATGTGAAAAATAATTTCCCCATTGGGACAATAATGGTGAATTTTTGGATTACGCTAGTTTTTAAACTATTGGAGGTTAAAATGTCTGAATAATTAGGGGAGCGGCCTCTTGGGTGACAGCTAGCCGCCCGTTTGCCCTCACGTCGCCTTGGAGGTTAGAGGGAAAATCTGACAAGATGGCGACGCAGGGGCCAGGACGATCGGATTCAGTTAGAATGACTGACGTCAGCCCAGATGCTACATCCATTGTATTTAATATCTACACATTTAAAAAATATATTTTGCATTGTCCCTGTTCAATAAACCTTAAATAAATGAAATATTTGTAGATATGAAAGGCTCATTCTAGATTCTTTACATATGATGTGAAATATATATAAAAAAAAAAAAATCATCAAGATTATTACGGCTTATAGCTCATGAAAATCAAAAAAGTAGTATTTCAAAGTATATATTTTGTGTGTGTGTGTGTGTGTGTGTGTGTAGGCTGCAGTGCAGTGAGGTCAACATCTGTTCTGTTACATCAGTGAACACAAGATGGCAGCACATCACAACATGAGATTCATCAGCAAACACTGCACACACACACACACACACACACACACACACACACACACACACACACACACACACACACACACACACACACACACACACTAAAATTGAAAAAGTATACAAATTTAAAACACTTTTATTGCTTGTGAAATATGTTTCATTTATTTTGCATCCAAATATCAGAATTCAGTGCATATTAGAATATCCAATATCAATCTGTGGAATTTATGCATGATCAAGCAATACCATTTATATTTGTGGCATGCTATCTTAAAATTACTTTCTAATATTGAAACATTTTAAGGTTTTAAGTCCCCAGACCCCCAATAAAGCAAAAAAAATGCACATTTCAGAGTGGCCTTTTATTGTGGACAGTCTAAGGCACATCTGTGCACTAATCATGATGTCAGATCAGCATCTTGATGTGGCACACCTGTGAGGTGGGATGGATTATCTCAGCAAAGCAGAAGTGCTCACTATCACACATTTAGACAGATTTGTGAACAATGTTTGAGACAAATGGTAATATTGTGTATCTGGAATGAATTTTAGATCTTTAAGTCCATCTCATGAAAAACGGGAGCAAAAACAAAAGTGTTGCGTTTATATTTTTGTTGAGTGTAAACAGTCTGATGGAATTTGATTTGATAACATCGGCCGCAAGGGGGCGCTGTGACGTAGCTACAATGAGGTGACGTCAGTTCATCTTAAAGATTATTATTTTTTGATGAATATTTGTTTGTTTTAGTGTCTGTGGTTTTACATCCGGGAACCTAGCGCTGTATTAAACACACACACACACACACTCACTCTCTCTCTCTCTCTCACACACACACACACTATCTCTCACGTACACACACACACACATCTCCGC